>CM031238.1:750329268-750414317 GCA_018340775.1 Taxus wallichiana var. yunnanensis
TGCTTCGTTCAATTTTGTATTACTAACACATCAATCCTAGTGGGGATCAATTATCAATTAGTTTTCCCACATCTCCTTCACTATAATTTCTCGATCTTAAAATTGCAGAAACTGTCCCTCCAAAGTGCTGCTACAAAAAATAGCAAAAGCGGAGTGTAGTTGGGTTTCTAAACTAGGACCACTATGCGAGATTCTCACAAATTTTAATTTTGGCCCCTTTAAACTTACTTTTCACTCACTGTGAATAAATCGCATGAGATTTTGATGATTAAGTGGAGCGCATATAGTAGATATTACCTATCCAATTAAATTTAATCTAATCGAGAGAACTTTGAAATTACTTATGGAAAAATACAAGCTTGATTAACAAATAAAAGATACATTTCCTTTGATATGTTTGATTGCTCCTCGTACTCAATTGGTGGTGTTTTTTCCCCACCATCTATTTTCACCACACTTACTTGAGCTCACCACTGCAGAGAAAGGGAGGTTGACGATTTCCTACGGTATCCATCCATTCATCTTGGATTTAAAACCCTTAAAACTTTATGAGTTTCCCCCAAATTTACAATTGTGTCCTCTTTGTGAGATTGAAACGGCCCATGTGGAGCACGAGATGGCAGAATATTATTTGAGTGGGAACAATATGATCCAAATGGAATACGTGTGGGCCATGCAATCCAAATCCTTAATCTACCTTTAAATTCATATTCACCTCAAGGAACATTTTTCCAACCCCTACTTACATTTTGATATATACTCACTGAAAAATTTTGTCGGCGTCTTCCGTGTCTGAGGTTTTCATTCTTCTAAGATTGACAAACATGTCATACTAACTTCTTATACTGGTGGATTTTCCACGATCTCCTCGATTCCTCTTTCCTTTCCCTTGCATTTCTCCACCATCAAATGTAGCCCTTCTTCTACACCCCTCTTCCCCTTCCTTTGTTTCTCTTCCATCGGTTTCCTTCCAAGTCACCTATATCCCTTTCAGCGTTTACATCCCTTGCATTTCCACGTGTGATTGCTAGATCTACAGAGCATACATGATGTCATAATAGAATATCTTTTGCCATAAATATTTCTATCACATCACATTATCCAGTGCCGCGTTATTTTATATTCCACAAGTAAATCACCAATATTTTCGAGGCAGCATGCTGGTGTTTCCGCACGGTATTAAAGCGTCCGAACTCGCCCTTCTCTAACCCACCTTTGCATCAAGGCGTTTGTTGCCGCATAATACTATATATTGGCAACGTGGCGTTGATGAATCACTTCCAAGTGTTATGGACTATTTCACCCAATCATGTCCCGATTCACATTTGTATTTTTAAGCACCCGAGGAGATTGAAGGCACCACATAACCTTGAAGACTTCTGTTTAATTTTCCAGTGGTTAAAGAGTTTAATGTCAGTCGATGGATTTCGTCAGTGGTTTGTCGAAAGAGAGCTTTTTATGGTTTGTTTCAGCTGACATCTAGTTCATATGGTTGTTTGTTCCCTCAAGATGCATTATTTCACCACTGATCTGCCATGATTTCATTTTAATGCCAAATACTTTAGGTGACTTTAGCGGTTAACTAAAGATCTTATATTTTATCTTTTGCGACGGTAGTATGGGCACATTGTTGAGGTCAAAGTAATTGAATTTGATATATGGGCTCTCCTCCGCACTTTCCTTCTCTTCTATTTTGTGTTGTATAATAGATTCTATTCATATTTTGAGAGTTTTAAGATCTCTTCCTTGAACCCGTGTGTTCCACATTTTGTTTCAAGTTGACCTTACTAACCTTACTTAAGCTGAATATATAGAACTTTTAACCTTTGTGTGCTTGAAGTCCTGTATTTAATAAATATACGCATTACTATAATATTGTGGCTATTTCTCATTTCCCTCTAATCCATTATGTTTCTTATTATTGTATGTTTTGGTATCTTTGTATTTATTCCTTTATTGTGTATCAACAGAGCATTGTTTTTGAAATCATGTAGAGGGGAGGATCCAGTGATCCCAATTCACTCTTAAGTGCATCATCAACTCTTTCATTTATTTCCCTCATCCCTTTTCCGTTGTTAGATTAGGATGGTTAGTGATTTACCATTAGGAGTAAGAATTAAATGGCAAACCATCTCTCTCTGAGAGATTTGTTTTAAATTTACAAGTCCCGCATTTGAGAGAGGATTCCATGTGTTAAAAGCAAAAAAAAACAAATTTACGTGCAGCACTTTTAGCCCCGCCGATATTATTACCACGATTGATGGGACTCACATTGAGTCTTATTAGTCCTACTAATATTGAATTTAGCTATGCTTTTGATAAGAATCTCGATTAGCCTTATCCTTGCTTTTAAAGCAAATATCTATCACTAGTGACTCCATGTTTTAAAAGACCAATTGCAGGATTGTGGTGACTCCGATCCCTTTGTGCTTTAATACGATAAGGCCTCCATGACTTGCCTTATATCCCACCTATTTTCTTGGATCTCTTGTGGTCCCATTCACTTACTGGATAAAGGATGACATCCTAAACCACTCCTTAAATCATTGCCCTTTTCTTATGGAAATGGTTATGTGAGCCCTATTAATCACATTCAAGATGTGACCAATTTATGAAAGTAATCATAATATCAAAATGAGAATATAGCTCTTATATTGCTTGCCTCTTCTCTTAAAGGAAGAGCTCTAGACTGTGGTTAGAAGCTTAGGAGCATAGTCACTTTCTTCATAGGATCGGGTGGGGAGAAAATTTGAACAACCAATTCAAAGGAAAAAAACATCATATCACTCATGGGAACACCTTAGAACCATCAAAAGGCTCCCAAGACAAATTATGTCTCAAACATCAATACCGGATTCATGAATACTTGGGAAATAATATCCTAGACATGCATGCCTCCCTACTGAGTGGCATTCTTATTCTCTTAAGAGCCATTAACTTTGATATTATTATGATGATTCGATCTCTTGGGTAATGCTCTTCCTCGGGCATATGATATAGCTATTCAAGCAAATAGGGAGCTTTATTTGGGCTAGTAGGATGAATCACTTCCCCATTTCCCCCTTATTCCCAAGAATTTTATCTTTCCTCATGTTTGCATGTTTCTATTAAGAACCCTCCCTAAGCTTTGCCCCATACACGACGAATCTTATTGGTGTCTCGATCTTCCATCTCGAACACGAATAATTTCATAAAACTCTCCTACCACAAACTAAAGTGTTCCAACCCTCCCAAAAATCATGGTGGAGGAATAATATAAGACCCAAACACTTAAATACCTACTTTGTTCAATTCCCAAGTATTTTTAAATTTGGGTAAGTGGACATTATGCATGATTTTTGATTTCATTATATTTCTAAGGGTGATGAATTTGTGTCCTCTTGAGGAGCGTAAGAGGAAACATATGCTTCTTAAATGCCAAAGGGAAGTACTTTCAAAGGTGAGATCTTATGGAATTAATCGAATGAGGAGAGATTACACACATGTTGCCATTGAAGAAACCATGACTCCAAGATGGGGAATTAGGGAATAGTTGATTGAATTATGTGACATTGATGGTCTAATATTATGATAGGCATGATGGGGAGTTAGTATTTTTATTCATTTAAGGAGCTTAAACAAGACATGGAGGATAATCATTGTGAGGGCCTCGAAGATATAAAGAGGGGGATGAAGCTATCGAGGTTCTTGGGAGACCAAAAAAGTTTCCTCCAATCATGCTCTTCTTCGGGCATGAGGAACTTTAATGCCTACAACGTCAAGGGTACACTCGTTGGAACAAAGAATAAATGAAGAAGTGGTCCTTATTTTATGAAATGCCTCATATTTCAAAGGAAAGGGGGTTGAATTTCAGCTTTAGTGGGAAAAATTCCTTCAACCATGAGTTATCCTGTTGCTTGATATAGAGCCAATTACACTTGGCTAAGAATCATAATGAATCCAAATTACTATATCCCATCTGGTCGATGGATTTGTATGATTCAACTCTATACATTAGTTAGATTGGGTTAGAATAGGTTTCATTTTAAGAAAAATAAGTTTTTCAAACTTTGCCAAAAATTTACCCAGGTGGAATGTGTTTGTGTTTATCAATCCCATATCAACAAATGTTTTAGAGCCCTTTTAGGCGCCACCTATAAGGTTTTGCATATCGTATTAGAAAGGAGACAAAAAGAAGGAGAAATTAATTAAAGTTTGAAGGGTCTCCAAAGGTTTCAAAGTATGCATTGAATTCACCTCATGCGGACTCCATGCCCGATGGACAATAAAAGGTTATTGTCGGTCTTTACACCTTAGTAGGCAAGTGTCCCCATGAGTTGCATCAGAAATGTAAACCAAAATGTACACCTTGTCAAGTCATTTTGTTAACCTAATGTACTAAAAGCCTAGAACTCTCAAACACTTGTCTCATTTTGTAAACTCTACATATTCATACGACATTTTTTTCATATTGTTCATATTGCAAGTGAAACCATTTGGCATAGTCGTGTTTGTCATTGTTGTGCTTCTCTATTACCCATGCATTGTTCTAATGCCTTTGTCAAGACATGAAGCATTGTTTCATGTTGTGAATCATTCTACTCTTTCAAGGCCACATGGGCTCTTTCAAGGTTTAAAATAAAATAAATTAATGATAAGATTTGCTTATTGATCTAATTGATCATTACATTTGACAAACACCTTTCTTAATGTTTTGGATTTTACGATTGTCAATTAATCGTTGTTCTAAGTCATGTACGTGGGTTTATACAATTTAGTAGGCTCTTGTTTTATGATATTATTATTTATTTCTCCTCTTTTATTAATACAATTTGATTTGTTGGGAAGGATATGTTGTCTTTAGATACATGCACAAGCATGTCATGTGATAAAGGGTTCACAATATAAAAACTAAAGTGAAAGTGAAAGCTTTGCAAAGTTGTGAGGACTTCTATAAAACAAAGAAACTAGTGCTTTGCAGAATGTCGAAAGAGCATCCACCAAATTTAGAGGAAAATAAGTTTCACATAACTTTAAGAAGGCAATAGAGCATTACAATGTAGAGGTTTTGGATAACCACAAAATCATCAAAGCGGACATAAAGTTTTGCATAATTACAATTTGCTTGAGGATTATGCAAAGGTTGGTATAAGTCTCTGGAAAGCTCCATCCACTTTTGATCACAACAACCTTCCAAATGTAGGTAAATGGTGTCTCAAGCTTTCTTCAAGGCTAATATTTCCTAAAGACACGCATCAAAAGTGGCTTGAAGGACATTAAAGTTTAGCTAACTCTTGTATCCAATTGTTTTGTATTCTCCTTTTGGGAAGGCACTTGCAAAATATGCGAGGCTTTAAAAATAATTTTAGCTTAATAATAAGCATTTACACAAATTTAGAAAAAACTTTGTAAAGAGACATCAAGTGACATGGATTTCAATTAAACTAACGAACCATTAACTCAATTTGTGTATGCAATAGTGTAGCATCAATTTGATTTTATAAGTAAGGTTGTATCCTTAATTTCTCTTTGCTTAAATTCTAAATTTAATTATTAAATTAATGATTTGCAATTTAAAACGTAATGTTGTTTACATGAATGGTTTGAATTTTTACTCTAGTTCTGTTAGCTTGAATTCAATCAAAACATTTATTCGTAGAGATATAAGCAATGAATCATGTTTTATTACAATTCATTGAATCTTTTACTATAAACGTGGATTACTAATCACTTTTTCTCTACACATTTAATTTATTGAAATCTGTTTGTGACTCATTCTTGAAGTTAAGGTATCTACCATCATTGAGTCACCGTAAATAAGATTGATAGCTTATATATAAAATTCACTTCTTCCCATCCCTTCCCTTAACAAAATTGACTTCTTTACTCCCTTCCATGCTTCTACAGAATTCACAACGGATTAGGTTTCTTTTATAACAACTTGGAGAAAGGCCTAAGCTACACATGTCGTGAGAAAGAGCCCATAGGAACACACGGGGGCATGAGCAAGAGCCCTAATCATGGAGATCATCGAATGGAGATCGCAAGCTCTTTGATTTTTCGGCATAGGCACCGCAATGGCTACGAGGACAGAAGATAACCCCGACTTTGTCAAGTGTTAAATCGGCAATAAATGGGACAACGGGACAACAAACAATCGAGGATCCTTTAGGTAATATGCAAGGATAAGCTATGCAAATAAACAATGTCATAACACCCCGCCCTTGAACATTTTTATGAAGCTAAGCTCACTATTTGACAACGCCCCACAGACTCCATTGGTTGTCTATTCCTGGTTAAGCATGAGGGTTTCAAAGACAATCCGAACTTGGAGTTACTGAGAGGTACATTGTTTGAGAGGCACATTTACCAATGGCAGACGGAAATATACACGATTAACTCTCAAACTCTTGCATTGGGAATAGGGAAAAAGCTGGTTTTTGTGAATGCAAAGCACAAGTATAAGGGGATCTTACGGACGTAGGCATGCCAAAAAGCTAAGAAAGCGAGACTCAAAAAAGAAAAATCTTACTTTGATTCTACCAAAAACAACGAACAACAAAGGGAATTTTGTTTTCAAAGATTATCAAATACAAGGAAAACAATCAATACATAAGGAGGGTAGAGAGGATCCAAAACTGAGCAAAATAAAAAAAATTGCAACAAACAAGGATGAAAGAGAGGAAGTAGTGCAAGATCCTAAACAACTATACAACCCTACATCTACCCCTTTGATGTGGTCTTCAGAATTGTATGTAAATGAGCTCATGAGCATGAAAGAGAGACTTGGAACCTTAGAAAATCGGAAGGTGCAAGAAGACAACGAGAGAAAAGAATGTGCAACACATAGACACAAGTTGGAAAGGGAAAATAAAGTCCTTAAAGAGTAGGTGTTAAATCTTCAAAACCTCATGGAAAGAGGACAACAAGAGTTAGTCGTTCTAAAACACGACTTAGGACATTTGAAAGCAGCGGGAGAAAAAAACATCAAAACGGTAAAAGAAATGAAACATTTCAGATAAATGAAATCCAATCAGCAATTAAAAACATGGAAATAAAAGAAAACCAGCTAAGAGATCGGATAGAAGAGGCCAAAACTTGGTCACAAGTGGTAAGCGGATCATCAAGCGAACAAAGGCAAGTCATAGAGAAGCACATCAAAACTCAGATAAAAGAAGAAAAAGACCAGCAGGACAAAGCGGTAAATTTTATTATCAAAGGCTTAAGAGATTTTGGTGAAAAAGAGAGAACTGACATATTGCAAGGGACTTCCTTAGAGACAAGTTGAAATGGACAGGGTATATACAACAAGCTAATAGGATTGGTAGGAGAATAGAGGGAGGAAAGGATCGGCATGTGCGAGTTGTCATGAGAAATGTAGAAGACAAGCAAGCTATCCTAAAAAGTAGGGGACTTCTTCGAGGCACACATATATATCTAGACGAGGATTTAACATTTGCTCAACAAGAAGACCGAAAGAAGGAATGGGAGAAAGTGAAAAAAGCAAGAGAGGCAGGAAAATGGGCACAATTAAGGAATGGAAAGGCCCAAATCAGTGATCATTGGTCAAACAAGAAATAGGAATCCGGGGCCCCACGGGATCCCATGCACATAGTAAGTTGGAATTGCGGGGGTATATCGTGGAGAAGAGGACCTGGTTTGGGGCCCATAGCAGAGGGGAAAGATATTATTATTCTTACAGAAACACATGAGCATGATGGTTGCAAAGTCCCAGATTTTGAGGGGTACAAGAAAATTTCAGTTTGGAACGAAGGAAGTGAAACAGGGAAAGGGACACGGGGAATTACAATGCTAATCAAAGAAGCATGGTTAGGGATCATCAAAGTGGAAAAGGAAGATGCAAATAAGCAATACATTTGGCTGAAAATATCGGATAACAAGGCAACAATCAGTTGGTTGCTTGCTTTACTTTTGCAAAAGGCTCAAAGACATATAAGAAAAGAAATTTGGATATGGAAGACCCATATGCTTCGTTAAAAAAAAAGACATTTTGTGTTTAGTGCATCTGGGGAAATTATTTTGATGGGGACTTTAATGCACGAGGACTGCAAATAATCAATCTCTTGATTGGGCAGCGAAAAAGGTGGAGATGACAAATCCGCTTTGGCTTAACGAAGCGAGAGGACAAGTTTTGGGAAAGACTATCTCAAGATGGTAATGGAGGTGACTCATTTGGGGTTGAGCTTCTAGGTCTATGTAGCTTATACAACATGGTTATTTGTAATGGCATGAAGGCTTGGCCTAGATCGCGCAATATCACTTGCAAAAACTGATGGACAAAGTGTAGTGGACTATGTAATATGCACTCGAAGCTCTATTTGTAGGTTGCTCGAGTTTGAAATTGGAGATTGTCTATTGAGCTCAAATCTGATCATAAACCTCTCTTGGTCAAGCTTGGTACCATTTCAAATCAACAAGGAAAACAAGTTCATCACATGCAAAAGACAACTCAACAACAAGGCAAAATCATTGTAAATAAAGAAAATCAAGAAATTTTTGTGGTTGCCCTTGAACAACAATTTAGATGGCAAGAAATGATATCGAGAGCAATACAAACAAGGGGCAAGGGGTTATGTTTGTAGTAAGTTGTTGATACCTTTAATTCACAAGGCATTAAGTGCTTGCAAAAAATCTAAGCCTAGAAAGGGGGCTGCAAATACTTTTCCAACAAATCCGTGGTATGACGAAGATTGTAAGGTTGTCAAGAGAGCTATGAGGGAAAGTGAGCGTGAACAAAGAAGAAAATAAAAAGAAATACAAGAGATTGGTACAAAAAAAAAAAAGCTATGTGAATAGAAGAAGGTCTGAATTAATTTCTCTTGGAAAACACAATCCCAAGGATTTTGGAAGGAGCTGTAACAAAAGAAAACACACATAGAAAACAATATCACAGAAGCTCATTGGTTAGAATATGCGAAGACTCTCTATGAGCGGTCTCAACAGAAGGATATTCCTCCCATCATTCATACTTCGATCGAACTTTTTTCAGAGGAAGACATCAAACATGGCATAAAGAATCTAGCAAATGGTAAAGCTCAAGATGTTGATGGGTTGCAGGCTGAATTTTTAAAGTGGGGGTTGAGGTGCTCACTCCGCATATCAGAAAAATCTTCAATGATGTAACTCAGGTTGGGTTCCCACTAGAGTGGACGACTAGTGTGGTTATTCCTCTTTTTAAAAGTGGGGATATCAATAATCCTTCTAACTATCGCACTATTATGATCAATCCTCTTTTTGGTAAGTTATTTGGGGGCATGATAGAGCGTAGAATCAGCAGTTGGGCAGAAAGAGAGGGCAAAAGAGGAAAAAGGACAAGCAGGTTTCGATCTAAACATTCAACCATTGATCATTGCATCACTCTTAGGCACTTGATTGAAAAGGTATGGGATACCCAAGGGATGAAGCTTTTTGTTGTTTTGTTGATTTTAAGAAAGCCTTTGACACGGTTCCTAGAGACAAACTTTGGAACAGGATGGAGGAACTTGAGATTCCAGATGAGCTTAGAGCAGCAGTACATAGACTTTATGAGCAAGTCAGAGCTAAAATCAGAACCAGAGAAGGTATGTCTGAATGTTTTGGTAGTGACATTGGGGTCAAACAAGGTTGCCCTCTTTCTCCCACTTTGTTTGGTTTATACATTGATAAGCTTGAAGAGTGGTTACGTAAAACCGAAGGAGAGGGTGTTAGTTGGCCGAGTATGTGGTGAAGTTACTCTTATATGCCGATGATCTTATCTTAATTTCAACAACAACTCAAGGATTGAGGGAGCATCTAAAAGCTTTAGAATTCTTTTGCTCAGGAAGTCGGGATGCAAGTGAACATTAGCAAAACAAAAATCATGATTTTTCCCTAAAAAGAAAAGAGAGGCAAATTAACTTTCTTTTTGAGGGGAGTACATTGGAAATTGTTACAGAATATAAATATCTTGGGATTGATTTCCACAACAAGATGAGTTGGGAGACATGTAGAGCAAAAGGATACAGGGAGGTTGGAAAGCATCTTACCTACTTCAAAATAGGTGTAGGAAAGTTGAGCTTTGGGATTGGAAAACTAAGAAAACCCTCTTTGGTTTGTTGGTTACTCCGGTTGCTCTTTGGTTGTGAGGTTTGGGGAAGTAGCGTGTCAAAGCATGGATGGCGACAATTAGAAAGAATCCAGAAACATCTAATCACAAGCACTCTTAAAGTTAAATCAATAGTTCCTTATGAGATCTTGTTAGTTGAAGCGGGTACCTTCCCGATGGAAGCATCGCAATAACTCGGTGATAAGCTATTTGAAAAAAGTTGAAAGCATGGACGATCTTCGTTGGCCCAAAATGGTTACAGAGGATAATCTAGAGCGCAGAAAGAAAACCTGGATGAAACAAAACAACAAATGGATGAACAAATGGGGCATCAATTTTAGGAGTGTCTTAACAACAGGAAATAAAAAATTATGTGATGGAGAAGTTTAGGACTGCCATGTGGATAGAAATAGATGGGTCGTAAGAAAGCACAATATATCAAAGAATTCAACCCCACTTGGGAGCATGATGAAAAAGCTTATCTAGGGGCAGTTATCAAAAGTAAGGCAAGGATTTTAGTGGCTCAGTTGAGGACCGGATCACATCATCTTCGTTGTGAAACCGGTAGATGGACTATTCCCAAAGAGGATTGGGAAAGGAGAATTTGTCTTTTTGCAGCAAAGGGGTTGTTGAAACGGAATGGCATTTCATTATGGAGTGTTCAAGCATATGATGATATCGTATCCAGTATGAAAACGAATTAAAAGTGGACAACTTAAATGAGTTATTTGAAGAAACAAAACTTCAAAAGATCGTTGGTTTAGTGCTCAAGATTCACAGTAGAAGAGCTGATATGGCAAAGAGTCTGAAAACTGCTTAATGTATCAGTTTCGTTTGGTCCCATAGACTCTTCAGTCTCGTGGACGTCATTAAAATCTTTAGTGGTCCATGCTCAATTACCGGGGCCCTTCCCTTAAGCTACTAAGGGGAGAATCTACAACTCCAAAAGTCATAAAAGCTTAATCAACCCATACATTAACTATTCCAAAATATTTATGAAAACAATTATAGTGTCACTCTAAATGGTAGTCTCTACCAGCATCAAATATGTTTCCATCAGACAACCAAGATATACAGATTTATTGGCTACAAAGATTTTGAGTACAAACCCGAAGCTTTGCCATAATAACCAACACTTCGACATGTACCATCCACTTCCACTACAAAGAATAATTAACATCTGCTTGCTCTGGTGTAATTTTAAAATGTGTATCTCACAAAAAAAAGGCTCACTGTTTTCTTCAAATTTCAGTCTCAACTGAAAATAATCTATGTTCCACCAAGTTTCCGGGACGGGGACGGCAGGAGACAGGGGATGTGTTTCGGGACGGATATTTTGGAGGCCTTTTTTAGGGAGCGGCAGGAGACGGCTATTAATTTATTAAAAATAAAGGAAAATATAAAAAATATAGGAAATTTCAAATATTTATATGATAACATTGATAAATCATTCATCACACAACAAAATTTCAAATATAGAAACTTAAAACATTATATTGGAGCTGAATTGAGATTTCACATAAGGTTGAAGTATTAATTACAATAATAATTACACTGAAATGCCCAAGGGCTGCAAGTCCCCGTCCCGAGTTTCAACGTCCCGATGCAGGGGGACGGCCCTAAAAAAGGGCGGGGACGCATCCCGTGGAACATAGAAAATAATCAATCTGATAGATATTTAATCATATCCTTTATCTGCTTAGTAGGACCTGATCCAATAACAGCTGCAACGCATACACCATTTTGTAGAAATAGAAAGCTGGCTGCAGCCAAAAACAGAAAAATAAATTAAGATAGTGCAAAAACAGAATCTGTACACCCACAAATAACCTAAAGAACATGAAAGATGAGAAAGAATTGAACGGGTACAACATCATCACACCCTAGATCAGCCCTCACAGTGAAAATTTGTGCCCAGTGATTAAACCAAATCAACCGTAATGGGATAGACTGCCATAAATTTGAGAACTATAGACATCAGTAAGCAAGTCATTATACTAATACAATTTCAACATTAGAATAAAAAAATGGTCACACTAAATCTGCAAAGAGAATTACAACTAAGAATTCCTAAAGCCCGGATGAAGTAGCTGTTGCAACTAGTCCTGATACAAGCAATCAAGATTGTATGTTGTAATAAGATTAGATGTCAAGTCACTTGAATACATGGATAGCCTTTACTGAATAGGACTGAATCCATACATAGCCTTAGTATTATTCATTAGCATATGACATCCCACAAAACTGAACCATTCACAAGACAATATGGCCAAATGTACCCTGCATATGAGTGCTATAACAAGTTAAATTAAAGTCAGACACAAAAGCACATATATCAACTTTCTCCTTAATAAGTTTCTCGTATTTATTAGTGTAGCCTACCCAAAAGGTTCATTTTTATAAATGAATGCATTTTTATTGATGGAAAATAAAGATGTTACAATGCACATTCTTGGATTTGCACAACTTATAAACTACTGTGGATAAATAGGATTTCTTACAGAGCCTCATTCCTCCAGGAACACATGCTGGCTATGTGGAATCTCTCTAATCTAAATTTCATCAAATGATTTCCTTAATCTTATTATTAGGTCAACAACTGTATAATTTCCTCTACACGCTCAGTGACAACTATCCCTCTTACAAACATGACAAGAGCTTACATGTTTTCATGAGAGAGTTTTGGCTGATCAAAAGATTGCATAAATGAGAGCTTATAACGTCTGCCCCCATCATCCCTTTGAGATTCAATATCTACTTCACAGATGATATGGAAAGTCATTAATCCCAGAAATGCTAGAATATTCATCCATGCACGACAAGCAGTTCATCTGTAAATTTTAGCTAACCAAAACTAGCAGAAGGCAATCCATGTACTCCTAAAAGTAATCCAATAACTTTAGTAAATACGAAATTGGGAAGGCTGGACACTTGAAAAATAAAATGGATAGATTCTCGACTGTAACACAGTTTTCAAATGATCTTACTATATTTATGATGATGTAGTCACAAATATTTCAAGCAAAAATAATGGATTTCTCCCGGTGTCAGTGGCAAAACAGAGTTGATCTAATCGCATGCATAACAGATTCGGACAATATCACTAGCATAATGTAGCATATAGATGACACAAAAGATTTTCATATAACAATAAAATCAATGAAATACATAGATCATAGATCTGAAACAGATAATAGCAGATAACAAGTGCTGAAATACAGAATGAAAGGAGAGCCTCTTCGAGGGGGTGACCTCCCAAAGGGCCAAATGCCTTGATAAAGAGAAGAACATAGCTTCAATTCAGTTCTGATCAACACCTCTCCCTCCCCATTGCCAGACTAGCTGCTGTTCTTCATAAACAAATGCCTATTTATTAAAAATAAAGATGTTATTGCTCGGGTGCTCAAACTGTGATTTTGCTGTAGGACGCCAAAGCCAATGATAAAGAAAGAAAAACAGAGCACTTTGAATACCTGGCTATCACGCTTCTACATACAAACTGATCTTTTGTTTGGTACCACTGGAAGTCTCAAGAGAAATCTTCACGAGCCCCAGCATAAATTTATATTTGATTCATACTTTTCTACACCCTAATCATGCCAATCTGGTTAATATTTGATTAGAAACCTTTGTAACTTCAGACTTTGTGCCTTCTAACTAAACATTTTACCTCCTAAACTCTGTCTATCACAGTGAATGCTCTTCGCAAAACAAACAAGCTTCAAAAAACTAATAATCGCACTTTAGAAAGACCTCTGAAATTTATTGAAATTTGCAGAGAATCTAAAAAAATACTTGAGAATATGCAAGCAGCACATTGGGAAAATAGAAATTGATGTCGACTAGATCTTTCCTTCAATTCTTGTAGGCTAAACCTGTTCTGATACCATTGATAGTTTCTTAACACTTGTACCAGGATAATTTCATCGATAACTTTAACACATTTATACAATATTAAGATTTGTTTTGTTCCTACTATTTAGGAAACAATACTTATCACCTTAGCATGATTCTCTATCCCTATTACTTAACGTATTTCTATTCCACAGGTGTGGTTACAATCACCCAACAACATCCTAATAAACCCAACCTATCTAATAGGTTCAACATATTAAACCAATACCATCAACTATATGGAATAACCTACCTATTTTTCCAACAATGTTCCCAAGGAGCTTTTGCACGCTCTTTGTGAATACTTATGCCACCATGTTGGAGTTGGATGACCCAACCTGCAAAGTGTGAATACTTGGTGAGCTGATCCACAACCATCATGACACAAGTTGGGCCTTCGTACTTTAATAAACCAATGATGAAATCCGTAGATACCTCCTCCCACCTTTGATTCAAAATGGACAAAGCTTGAAGTCGTCCCAAGGCCTTTGGGTGTTTCCACCTTGTGTTGTTGGCATATCTAACATTATGACACAAACTTAAGGGCATCCCCTTTAAGACCTTTCCCTAAAAGAAATCCTTCGACCATGTGATAAGTCTCAAGGAAATCAGAATAACCATGCAATCTGATAATATGGTGTTATGCATAAAAATAGGCGGTCTTTGTACCACGGTGCATCTCCTTGACAGAACAAAATTCAATGTTGTCAAGATACTGAGTAAGCTTCTATATAATTTGGTAGGTTTTAGGATCCTTTTGCCATTCTACTTTATTTGCTTCCGATCCAATCAGGCCCTATAACGGACACGGCACAAAGGTGTGACTTGTCTTCTATCCGGGACAAGGCATCAGCCATCAAGATTCCCTTTCCTTTCTTGTGGATGATCTCAAAGTCGTAACTTGTCATTACAGAGACCATTTTTTTTTTTGTTATTCTAAAGAGAGTTGCCGCTCCAAAAATATGTAACACCATCATGGTCAGTTTTTACCTTGTAGCCATTTTTAAATGCATGCAAAATAACATTCTTTCTTTTGCATAAGTTGACTTGACTGCATTATTTCCCTTGATGACTCTCAAATAGAAGTATTCCTGCATCAAACCTAAACCAATCCCATAACCTAAAGCATCACAATCCAGCATTAAGGGTTTCCTAAAATCCAGTTTGGCAAAACCATGTATAGTGCACATTGCCTCTTTCAACCTCTGAAATGCTTGCGAAGCTTCCTCCAACTTACTCAACGCACCCTTCTTAAGCAAGGCAGCAAGAAGAGCATCTATTCTTCCATAATGTCTAACAAATTTATGGTACTACCTGATGAGACCAAGAACTCTTCAGTGATTTGGAAGTAGGGCATTCCAACATAGCCTTGATTTTGGCAAGCTCTACCTTAACCCCTTCATGACAAACAATATGACGCAGATATTTTACGTTACTCCAAGAGCACACATAGAAGGTGGTTTCGCATACGGTTAATGAACTCCAAGATCTGCACAACCTTGTCTAAATGCCTCAAATGAACCCCCTGAGTTTTGTTGTCAATCAAAATATTATCAAAGAAAAGTAAGACAAATTTCCTATGGAATGGTCTAAAGACAATTTATCAAACTTTAGAATGTGGATGGGGCATTCATTAGGACAAAGGGCATCACCAAGAAGACATAGTGACCTTCGCCTGTGCGAAAAGTAGTTTCATCCTTAACTCTGATTTGATGGGACCCCAATCAAAGATATAGTTTTGTGAAAAACATTGCTCCATGCAATTCATCCGAGAACAAGAATGGGAATTTATTTTTGATTGTAGTTTCGTTGAGCTCCCGATAAGGTCAACAAATTTGTCAAGTGTTATCCTTTTTGTGAATCATGACCACCAATGAAGGGCAGGCACTTTGAGTAGGTTTAATGATGTTTGCCTCCAACAAGTTTTGCACCGTCTTCTCAATCTCACTCTTTTTGCAGACATAGAGATTAGGTGGCCAGCTTCACAAAATAAGGTTAATAGTATGGTCATAATACCTCTGTAGAGGAAGAATCTTAGACATGCTTATCACTAGTGTTCTTTAAATCTAGTGACTGAACCTCTGTTTTAAAAATCACGATTAATCGGAAGTTTATCGCGATTAATCGTTTTTGCAAGTAAAACGATTAAAAGTTCCAAAAATCGCGATTCTTGGCTTTCCGATTAACCGCGATTTTTGGCGATACAAAACCCTCCAAAATCGTGGAAAATCGTCGGTGAAAACATGGCTTATGTTTTAATGCGAAAAATGACCAAAACGATTTGTTTTTTCTCTGTTTTCTTCTGTTCGAATCGTTTTTTACTTCTGCGACTTGTATTTCCTCCATTTCGACTCACGTAGGAGGGCATTCGACCTGGTTTCGAGGGCACTTTTCCATCACTGGGTTTCTGCTATTTCGTACAATTCGTGTGGCGATTCATGCCCTAGCAAGTAAGTATTACAATCACAGACTTATGGTAATTTTTTTCCTTTTTTTTTTTTTAAGATTTTCAATATTATAATATATATTACAATACCCAGACTTTACAATAAAAATTTTAACTGTTAACAATAACATACTACTGTATATATTTAAGAGAGTTTACACTAAATAGTTAATAACTTAATAGTATTTATTTAATATATTATTTCGTTTTTGTTGCTTTGTATATATTTAATTAATAGTTAACTATCTGTGTTATATAAAATAACAGTTATACTGTATTTTATATGTTATTTAATTTTATACAATTTATAACGTGACTGTGAGCAATAGCATACATTCTTTTTACATTTAATTTAAGTATATTTTATGAATTTAAATGTTTTTAAAAGTAGCGATAAAGTTGTCGATTAATGCCGATAAATTGCCGATTCCCGATTTCCGAATCAAAATTTGGCCTGCCGATTAATCGTCGATTATGATTTTTTGAACTATGGGCTGAACTATTAAGAGGAGCTTGTGTCATAGCACAACAATGAGAAATGACTCCATGTGTTCCTATATTCAACAATTCTTCCATGCAATGGGAACTAATTACTTGCCAAGGCCCCTCCCGTTAATGGGCCTAGTGTATTGTCTTCATCACATAGCAAAGTAAGAAGGCTTAACACCAAATGGCTTCCCCCTGACTCTGGTTTTTTCAAGCTAAACTATGGACGGGGCTTCCAAGGGTAATCCGGTGTCTCTGCGGAGCAAAATGCGTCATTAGGGATTCCTCCAACACCTTGATTCGAGTTGGTTTTTTCCACCTCCTGGATGTTTTATGTAATGTTGCGAAGGCATCCACATTAGTACATGGTCTTTGGATCGGCCCTTAGCTATGGCATAGATCGAATTTGTATTCAAGGGGACTCCATGGTCATTACGGAGAGGCTATCAAATCCGGAAATCCAAGGCATGGAGAATCGATAATATCCTTGGCCAAGCCCGTCATCTCCTCTACAGATTCACCAAATGGAGCATCCAACATTGTTATCAAGAGGCTAATAAGGTGGTAGACTTCCTCGTAAATCATGGAGCCTCCCAAACTTTGGATGACTTGGTTGACAACTTGGCAGAGCCATGGCATGGTCTTTAGGAGTTGTTTCTTCATGATTTGCACTCCACTTCAGCGTCAATCGACACACAGTCGTGTAGGGAAAAGCCTTCTTGTTAGGTGCACTACTCGAAAAGTTTCTCCTCCACTGGCCCTTGTTCTCAAAGAACGGGGAGTTCATCAGTAAGGCCTTCATATGGTTCGGTGGAGCCCAACGACTTCCACCGTGAGTATTCCTGGAGATTCTAACCTTAAGTGGAGGGATCGGTATTGTTGGAGCTATCGGTTGCGGTATCCATTAGTGGTCCTCTCGGAAGCTTAACCCTAGAGTCCGGGGTTGATCCTCAAAGACGATGCTTGCCACCGAGCCGGCTCCGAATACAAGACTCTTCCAATTCAAGAAAATTCAGCAAATCATCGGTAAAACATCACCGTACTCATCCCCATCTCCGCACATCATTAAGGCACGTTGATCGGATTTCACTATCCTTCCTATGAATGTCGCGACGCTTAGGGATGGTGACTCCATGTCTCCTCACATGTATCCTTCACCTTTTATTGGTGATCATTGCCTTCATTCACTCCACCCCGGTTTCATTCACTCTTTGTTTAATAGCTCTACTCATGCTCTGTCCCCGTGTTCGGTTGCTCGCAATGAACCCATTACTCCTCGCCCTTATCTAACCGGTTCCAAAAGGAAATGGCCTTCTTTCGCCATGACCGACAAGCACCGTGCATCGAATTTTCATCATTTAATTTGGGTTGGTGTTGAACGCCACTAAGGTAATGCTCTCAGTAGAGTATGTCAAGCTTTTTATGAGCCCTCGCATGAACTCCAAGATTGCCTTAGTTTTCATTGACAACTTTCTCTGGATTGAGCCCAACAAACATGTCATTGTTGCCATAAGTATGCACTTCATTCGCCTTGCTCATCGAATTGGGCTTAGCTTTGTGGTTGTGAACTCGAGTTGCAATTCCTTGGACTCCTCTTTTGTACTAGCTTTACTACGGATGGTGTTGTGGCTAGGGAGACTTTTTTGGAACCGGGAGCGGCATTTCAACATTGTGGCAAATTTCGCAAAAGAGTGGTTGATCATTGTCGCAACAAGGCATCCACTAGGTATCTTCTCCTACAACTCGATTTGGTCTCTTTGTGCACCCCCATCACTTTTGTGGCCTTGAGGCTCATAACACCGAGGAAGCGAGCTACAAGGGCCTCCAAATTCCTTGCTCACATGGTCGGCCTTACAAATTAGGATGTCTTCTTGGGTGGTTTGAATGGATACTTTGCCCCGTACCCAATGGACCGCAAAGGTTTGGAAACTAGCACCACGAAATGATGGTGGAGGAAGCTACCACAACATAATTTGAACTATCCCCTTTTGGTTTTTGCATAGCTTTGCCATGTTCCCTCCCCTTGAGGTTTGTTTTGAATTTTTGTAATCTAAAGTGGAGTGACTGATGTTTGTTTGTCCTCCTGTGCATGAATAGCTAGGTTTTGTTCATTTCCTTTTACGTGGTTCATAGAACCATTGCAATCGTCCTCTAACGTAATAGTCTATCTCATAAAACTTTTTTGGTTTTTTAATATAATCGGGAGAGGGACATGTCAACCCTCGTTTACAAATCAAAAAAATTACTTGCCAAGCCTTGAATAAATACCCTCGAGTTCATGATCATTACCGTTCACTATGAGCCTAATAAATTGATCTGGAAATTCACAGACGTTATTCCAATAGACTACAACCATTCGTCACCCAAGACCACATTGACTCCTCTAATATTGATGGTAAACCGATAGTTCCCACCATTAGCTAAATCTTATGACACTTCCTTTAACACTTGATTGTGTAATCATCACCTAAAATTATGGGGCTGGATATTTGAGCAATTGAATCACTCCTACCGATTGTGAATGGATGAAAGTATGGATGCTACCTAAATCAATTATAACACACTTTCCGATTCTTTATATACCTCACTACCTTAAGGGTTTTTTCAAAGTTGCAAAACATGGTAAGGCATCACACGAGATGAAAGCATATGAATTTGAAATTATTTCATATAACACGTCTTCTTCATCTAATAGCTCATCCCCCCTCTCCATACTATCAATATAAAATAATTTTTCCCTCCACAAGTTCAGAGCCATCGTGATGAATTTTAATCAAACCTCAAGGTGATCAGGACAACAATCCAGAAGCAATTCTAGTGGGGCAAGTTCGAGAGTCATAACTTCGCACCGTAACTCGATTGACTCCGTTCAAAATGCGTCGAAAAGCTTGGAATGCGTAGAATATGGTGAAGGGGTGCGAGACTCTATGCGGAAAAGATTGTGGTGTACCATCTTAACTCAGCTTATGATATTGATCAGATCATCCTTTTCATTTATCCCACAGACCTTTTCATGATAGTGCAAGTTCAAGATTTCAGTCTCAATGACCCTTCTCAAACCCCATGCAAGGTTAGATCATATTCTTTTACAAATGATTAAAGCTTTGACCCTTTCTTAGTAATGTAACCTCCTTATGATGTAAGAAGCTTAGAACAATGTTAAACAAAACATGAAATCTCATCAATCATCCATGATGTTCAAAATGAGATTCTACTAGGAAGTCTAGGCCACCATACCAAGTTTGAGGAATACCACCTTTTTAACAACTAGATGAAGAGTATAGCACGGTATAGAGTGTTTGAAATCTCCCACTATAGCATAATAACCTCTGAGCCATACACCTGATTTAGCTCCCAAGTAACAATTGGCATCAATTACCTTGAATTAAAGACCTCATGCACTGACTTTTCACTAAAGAGGATATACTCATGATCATCTCATAGATGAAGATCACTTACTTAGGTTCCCCTTATCCTCAAGTTCAATAGCTCTGTCACCTTAAGGATGATGTCATGCTAGCATAGAGACTCTCTAACTCATATATTTCATCTATCCTGCTCTGTCACAGTCCACAACGGTATTAGTTATCTCTTATATAGAACAAGATAAAGAGTTCTACTTTATCACCTTAAGTTTATAACCATCTTAGTGACCTTATAGGAACCAATACACTCTTGCAGGCCCTGTTTCACATGCATGTAACTAGGAATCATCATTTAGAATCATTTAATACCATTATCTGCCCTGTCAAGATCATATATTCAGATTTGACTGCTTGGATTATAGTATCTTGTCTACTAGGTGCATGAAGAGACTAGGAGTATAAACAATATTAACAGTAGATGAAATTCCATACCAAAAGATCACTTATTCCATCCCTGCAGGTATTCTAACTTAGTTACACACACTTTCATGATCTCTGGGTTTTAAACCAAGATGTGTAATTCTAAACCTTACACCTTCGTGTCTTGTTTAGAAAAGTTGTCACCTTGATTTGAGGATGCATAAGGTCATTAATACCTGGATTCTCATGGTAGAGGTATCATTTCAGAGGGATGTGTCCACTTGGATTTGAGGATGCTTAGGTTCTTCTTAAATCTCCTTCATACTCTGCCTAGTTCCCCTTGTAGTCATTTCTAGACACAATTTAGGTATCAAAATACAATCAAAGAGTTATCATGCAATAATATTGTGTGTTTCAGGTACTCTTTATATTATCCAAGGTTCTCATAGACGTTCATAACCTAGATCCTTATCCACTTTGCCCAGTTCACCCTTTTCCAAGTTGCACAGTGACCTAGTTAAGTTTCCTGATATGCACAGTCATACCTGAAGCTTGAATTTTGTGATTCTCTTAGTGTACTCCTAAAATCTATTCAAGGACCCTGAATACACTCAAACAACCTGTATGACAAGTCTAGAGGCATAGTGAATGAGATTTTATCAAATTTTCTCTCTTACCCTTAGACTCTGCATACTGAAATTCTTCCTTTGCACAGCCAAAACACGGCCATTGATATCTTTTCAAACACATCCATTTCAAATGAAATTTCGGGTCTTTTTCTTCGATCTAAGACAGAACTTTTCACAAAGTTTCAAAGATTTTCACCAGTGGCAAAAAAAAACTTATACGATGCCCTAGATCAGGCCCGAGAACACTCATTTAGCTATAAGAACCTTATTGCTTAGGCATGTGCTTCACTATCCACTTAAGCATTATGCATCCATGATTGATTTCTTTATTTGATGTTTTCATCATCTTCTTTTCTGTATATCAACAACTCTATGTTTAGAAAGATCCATACTTGTACTCATTTTTACCTTCTTACCAGGCTGCTCCATGGATTCTTTGGTTTGTTTTCCTTCTTGTTTGTTTACACCATCTTTTCTTGCATGCTTGGCTGTTCATTTGCTTCCTCTGAATGTTCCATGGCTTCATAGAACTCATCTTCATCATTTATTGGTTCAAGGTCTTCAAGACACTTCTCATGTATTAGGCAATGCATCTTTTCCTCTTGGTAGACAGCAGCAATCTCCTCTTCCATCCTTCTTGCACATTCACTTGTGTGCTTGGTGACTTCTCTTGCACCACTCTTCTCATTTCTTAAGGCCTTTCTCTTGACCTTCTTTACAAAGCTGCTCATACCTGCATGTACCCATTCAAAGACAACATTAGATATAAAAACAAGAGACCACAAGGTCCCCATGAATGCCTCTTTCATAGACATTCTCATCTTTTCAAGTGCTCTTCTTGGCACTTCACCTTCTCTTTTCACTTTTTCCTTTTTCTTGTTCTCCACAATGAGAACTTTCTTTATCACCTCTTCATCTTCACATGGTGATTCACTTTTCTTCATCTCTCTCTTCATGGCAATCATCTCTTGCCTTCTTTTCTTCACAAGTAGCTTCATGGCCACTTTATTCTCTTCCTCATCCTCCATCCAACTCCTTGGATTGGTACCTTCATCATGGTGTCCATCATTGACTCTCTTTCTTCAATTCTCTCTCGTCTTCTTAATTTCTTCTACTTCTCTTTGCTTTCTCCTTCTCTCTTTTTCTCTAGAGAGCTCTCTCATCACTCTCCACATTGTTTCTATTTCCATTCTTCTTCCTTCACTTGAGTTTCACTAGCTCTTCTTCTAAGCCTTTCTTGGCTTCTCTTCCTTCTGTTAAAATATAACACATTATATAGCATGTAAAACAGTTATGTAGTTGTTCGGTTGGTAACTGTACAACCACCTCTCTCTTCAATAAATAAACCTCTGCCTGTATCATTTGTACAGTGCAGTTTGCCTTCTGTATTCTTTCTTCTCTTTGCATATTCCAACATTGGTATCAGAGCGACTTGCCCGAGGAAGCTCTTGGACGAGCACGGGAGTGTTGCATGAGGTTCGAGGAAGCCCCGACATGGGTACGAACTGTAGAGAAGAAGTTTGAAGTCCAGTCATTTTTCGTGAAACCCGAAATCGCGATTGGTGAGAGGAGAGGTCGACGAAAAGTACGGTCGACGCAAGGCAGAATCGTGGAGATCCAAGGCAGAGGGAAGCCCTAAAAGGCACGAATTTGGCAGAGTCGTGGATCGTCGTTGAAGAAAATACGTTTTTCGTAAAATCGTGAAAGAAAAACGTTGGAAGCACGAGGGCAGAACCGCAAAAATCGTGGCCATTTTCACCAGTATCGTGGGCACCAGCACAGCAGTCGCAAATCGTGTGAAAGAAGACAACACAGTCGCAAATCACGTTTTTCGTATCACAAAGTCACGTTTTTTCGACGGAAATACAGTCGCAAGCAAATACAACGTGGGACAGAGAAAAACGTGGGATAGACTTCGCTGGAGGAATACGTGAGATCCAGGACAGACTTCGCTGGAGGAATACGTGAGACCTAGGGCTGACTTCGCTGGAGGTAGAAAAACGTGAACAGTGGCAGAACGTGAGCAGCAAACCCTGGGAGGTAGAAAAACGTGAACAGTGGCAAACGTGAGCAGCAAACCCTGCAAAAATCGTGGCAGAGGTAAAACTTGCGAACAAAGCAAAGTCCTGGTTTTGTGTTGTAATATTTCTCTGCTGCCACGTATATGCATAAAACATAAAGTATTTTTGTTTATTTGGTGGAGAAATTAAAATAATTAAATATATTTGCTGGAAAATTGGATATTTTATTAAGTGTGAGGCAAAGTTATTATTTTATTATTTTCCGTTACTTTGGAATAATAAAATGGCAAATATATCACACTTGACGTTGCCGGAGACACAAAAATTAACGAGCACTAATTTCAATGTTTGGAGTCATAAGATTTTAACAGTTGCGGAGTTTCGTGATTGTGATAAAATAATCAAGGGTGATGAAAGTCGACCAGCGACGAACTTCGAGGATTATGACAAACGTCATAAGGAAGCATTATTGCTTCTCAAGTTATCGGTGTCGGATGATTTGACTTGGAAGTGCGGAATGCCACCGCGGGCAAGCACGCACGTTGTGGGCCAGTCGAGGGATATATATTAGACGCGTCAGAGAAGAGTCGGGTTTTATACCTGAAAAATATGCTCTTTTCCGTAAAGTTACAAGAAGGTGGATCGTTGTCTGAGCACCTACTTCGGATGAAAGACCTCCGAGACCAGCTTATCTTCCATCAACAAAAAGGTGGATGATGATGATATGGTGGCTTTGATTTTGAACAACTTACCTTCTTCGTATGAGTCATTTGTGGAGGCACTCCATTTAATGGCTGAAAGTCAAACACTCACGTTTGACAAGGTGAGTTCTACCGTTCAGCAAAAGGAACGGAGAGACAACTTCAAAGCGGAATCTAAATGTGACCATTCGAGAGAATGCTCTTGTCACTCAAAGGGAAAGTGGAAACGTCAATCTGGTGAGTCTTCCACTCGGTATCAGGTCACATGCTATTATTGTCACAAGGTTGGGCACCTCAAGAAGGATTGCCGAAGCGGATGTATGATCTTTCGAAGCAGAACAAAAAGCCATGTAATGAGGAACATGTGGCAGCAGTTGCAGAAGAACGGGATTCGGATGACGGGCATGCTCTTTATTGTCTTACGACATCATGCTCGAATGACAGTGGTACCAGTTGCTAGATTATTGACTCTAGTGCATCTACACACTTTTCATGTCGTAGGGACTGGTATGTTTCATTTACTGCAAATATTTGTTTTGAATCGCAGTAGTCTTGGCCGATGGAGAATCACTTACGAGAGAAGGGATAGGAGATATATGCATTGTATTGAATAATGCTCATAAATTGTTGGTACGGAATGTTAGATATGTACCTTCTTTACAAAAGAATCTTCTATCTATTCGTCAATTGACTGAAAATCCCAATATTTCTGTGGATTTCTGTGGAAAGAAGTGTGTTGTCTCTGATGTGAAACAGAGACGGATAATTGCCCTTGGTATTGGGGTAGGTGGTCAGTATCGACTTGTTGATCCGGCTGCGATCAACATGAATGCACATGTGGAGGACAGCTCCACCATTCAGGATGTGCAGGAGGCTGCAATGCCTTGGGAGGAAGCCATTCCTCACAAATCTGTTGACTTGGATACAGTCAACCTACATGCACCTATTGTGGAGGGAATATCCACTATACTAGGTGTACGGGAGGCGGACATGCCTTGGGAGGATGGATTTCCTCATTCTGAAGAACAATTTGTTGTGGATGGAGACTCCACTATTCCAGATGCATTGATGGTGCATGGTGAGATGGCATGCCCAGCCACTCACTCAGAGGTCCTTGCTCGAAGGACAATAGAGCATGACCAATTTGCTCATTGTGTTGTGAACGATCTTTCCCAACAGAGGGGGATAGATGAGCAAATAGATAAGACGGAGGAGTTGGTTCTCACTCCTACCACTGCTGTGATGGAGATGGTTATTTCTCCTGTTGAGACGGAGACCACTGCTGAGACGGAGATGGTTATTTCTCCTACTATTGAGGAGTTGGTTCTAACTCCCTGCACAGATGGTCACATTCCTCTTCTTGAAAAAGTTGGATGAGCACTACATGGTGGTGCAAGGACGTGATTGAGGTGACTTTGATCACAGGATAATTGAGTCTTTGTACAGACTCCAGTAGGCTACACAAGCCTGGAATAGATTTTTTAATCCACATCTTCGAGGTTCGATTTCAGCACTGCGGAGATGGGGCCGACACTCTCGCCCATGAATCATCTGAATCAATGAAACAGAGAACCAGTGGACCACTTGCCATATCTTTTGTTCATGGGACCAGATTTTTGTTTTGCGGTTCGTCTTCATTCGACAACTGCATCACAGTTAAGGACTGCTAATTTTAAAGTACAACTTATGGCACAGTCTGTAAATGTAATGACTAAACATATGGGCTTTAGGAAATTTGTAAAATTTCGGGACAAACTTTGTCTTGTTTCCGGTTTAGTCATTAAGAGGGGGTGTTAAAATATAACACATTATATAGCATGTAAAACAGTTATGTAGTTGTTCGGTTGGTAACTGTACAACCACCTCTCTCTTCAATAAATAAACCTCTGCCTGTATCATTTGTACAGTGCAGTTTTTGCCTTCTGTATTCTTTCTTCTCTTTGCATATTCCAACACCTTCTTCACAAACCTGCAATCTCTGTATATCAGTGTTCACCAACCCTTATTAGCAGCAACATGCACAAAACTTCTTCTTAATCATGAATCACATATATTTACTGGCAAAAGAATAAGAAAATACAAGTCTACCAGGTGCTCTGATACCACAATGGTGTACCATCTTAACTCAGCTTATGATCTTGATCAGATCATCCTTTTCATGATAGTGCAAATTCAAGATTTCAGTCTCAATGACCCTTCTCGAGACTCGTGCAAGGTTAGATCTCATTCTTTTACAAATGATTAAAGCTTTGACCCTTTCTTAGTAATGTAACCTCCTTATGATGTAAGAAGCTTAGAACAATGTTAAACAAATCATGAAATCTCATCAATCATCCATGATGTTCAAAATGAGATTCTACTAGTAAGTCAAGGCCACCATACCAAGTTTGAGGAATACCACCTTTTTAACAACTAGATGAAGAGTATAGCACGGTATAGAGTGTTTGAAATCTCCCACTATAGCATATAACCTCTGAACTATATACCTGATTCAGCTCCCAAGTAACAATTATCATCAATTACCTTGAATTAAAGACCTCATGCACTGACTATTCACTAAAGAGGATATACTCGTGATCATCTCATAGATGAAGATCACTTACTTAGGTTCCCCTTATCCTCAAGTTCAATAGCTCTGTCACCTTAAGGATGATGTCATGCTAGCATAGAGACTCTCTAACTCATATATTTCATCTATCCTGCCCTGTCACAGTCTACAGTGGTATTAGTTATCTCTTATATAGAACAAGATAAAGAGTTCTACTTTGTCACCTTATAGGAACCAATGCACTCTTACAGGCCCTGTTTCACATGCATGCAACTAGGAATCATCATTTAGAATCATTCAATAACATTATCTGCCCTGTCAAGATCATATATTCAGATTTGTACTCCTTGGATTATAGTATCTTGTCTACTAGGTGCATGAAGAGACTAGGAGTATAAACAATATTAACAGTAGATGAAATTCCATACCAAAGATCACTTATTCCATCCCTGCAGGTATTCTAACTTAGTTACACACACTTTCACGATCTCTGGGTTTTAAACCAAAATGTGTAATTCTAAACCTTACACCTTCTTGTCTTGTTTAGAAAAGTTGTCACCTTGATTTGAGGATGCATAAGGTCATTAATACCTGTATTCTCATGGTAGAGGTATCATTTCAGAGGGATGTGTCCACTTGGATTTGAGGATGCTTAGGTTCCTCTTAAATCTCTTTCATACTCTGCCTAGTTCCCTTGTAGTCATTTCTAGACACAATTTAAGTATCAAAATACAAACAAAGAGTTATCATACAATAATATTGTGTGTTTCAGGTACTCTTTATATTATCCAAGGTTCTCATAGACGCTCATAACCTAGATCCTTATCCACATTGCCCAGTTCACCCTTTTCCAAGTTGCACAGTGACCTAGTCAAGTTTCCTGATATGCACAGTCATACCTGAAGCTTAATCTATGTGATTCTCTTAGTGTACTCCTAAAATCTATTTAAGGACCCTGAATACACTCAAACAGCCTGTATGACAAGTCTAGAGGCATAGTGAATGAGATTTTATCAAATTTTCTCTCTTACCCATAGACTCTGCATACTGAAATTCTTCCTTTGCACAGCCAAACACAGTCATTGATATCTTTTCAAACATAGATCCATTTCAAATGAAATTTGGGGGTCTTCTTCTTTGAGCTAAGACATAACTCGTCACAAAGTTTAAAAGATTTTCACTGGTGGAAAAAAACTTATACAATGCCCTGGATCAGGCCTGAGAACACTCATTTAGCTATAAGAACCTTATAAAGCATCATAAAGAGTTCTAAAAATGTGAAGGTGTTTAGAATCATCTCCTTAATCTATTGGAATTGACAGTCAAGAACAAAGGATAAGTTTTGGTAGATTGAGGGTTTCCTCCTCACTGTTCTGTTAAACCCTTTCATACATGAGAAAAACCAGTCATTCCATATTATTCTTACACAATTCCTTCTCCACTCCTTCACTATTCTGTTCCTTGATGCTAAAATTTGTTTCTCTGTCCTTCTCTTGACTTGCATTCGACCTCCTCTGTCCTTGAATACCTTGACTTAATTATGATACTCCTTATCAAGATCTAGAACTCCAAATTTGGTTACGATTCTCAACTACAAATGCAAAATTTAAGGAGTTTGTTGGTCAACTATGACCTTGGACAGCTAAAAATTGATAACACAATATCTTAGACCATTTCACTTCTCCTTCTATGTAGCTGGTGGAGATAAGACAACTCATACACACCTAAGACACCCAACATTAACCTTTTGCTCCTTCACAAGAGTTTTTACATCACAATTTCAAATATTCAAACATCAACTTTTAGGAGGGAAAGTATGAATATCCTAATACATGCTATGAATGCCTTGAGAAGGCTTATTCAGACTTATTCATGACCAATATGCCTTATGAAGATGCTCCTGCATCAGTTTGACACCGAAATCCGGTTCTAAAGGCCTCAAAATGCAATTTTTGTACTGTTGTCTAAAAATAGCAATTTCGTGAAATTTTTGCATATGTAATTCATGGAAGGTGAACCACCTCATCTCCCTCGAGATTGGTGACTTTCCACATTCTTCTAGATGTCTCTTCATATTTCTAAAAGTAGGTATATGTAACCCGAAAGAGAAGGACACACATCTCCTTGCAAAGATAGCTATTGTAATCTCAGTCTTCTAAATAATATACATCTCTTTTTAGAGATAGATTTATTGTTTACATCTGGCACAATTGTTATTTTGTTCTTTAATCCCAAAACCCTTGAGTTTTGGATCACTGGTATCAGAGCGAAGTTGTCTTGAGAGTGTATGATTCCCAGAACAAGGTCGGGATATAAGAAGCTTGGGTGGTCCACACAAGATCCTTCAGAATACTTGACTGCTCGTTGCAGGAGACCTCAAATGGTAGACAACACCAAGACAAATGATCCTCTCAAGAAAATGGTGAATGAAGCTCTCATGGAGCAAAAGGAGCAGATGTTACAACAATTCACCCACTTCAACATCTACAAATGGGAAATCATGCCTCCTCTGCAAGTCAGCCCTTCGCCCCAACACCCTTCAAGGTTTAAGTAAATTTTGATATTCCTATTTTTGAGGGTAAAATAAATTCTGATGCAATAGAAAACTAGTTGGACCAATTATCCTCCTATTTTTTTGTCAATAAGTTCACTGACAAAGAGAAAATAACATTTGCTCTTCTGAAATCATCACTTTTGTCAAAAATTGGTGGGGGTGTACAAGAATGGACTCAATAAGGACGAACTAGGCATCAAGAGGAACTCGCATGTGATGATTTTGTGGATGCCATAAAGGAAGAATACTACCCTATTGGAGCCTATGATGATCTATACATACAAAGTGGCAGTAACTCCGCCAAGGTAAGGACCAATTAGTTCAAGATTATACTGATACTTTTCATTCTTTGTCTGCAAGATTGGGCATTCAAGACACAAAACAAAGACAAGATCATAAAGTATCGCAATGGCCTACAATGGTACATACGGGAGGACATGGACCTCTTTCAATTTCATACCCTCGGCGAGGTGTATAAGTTCGCGATCAAGATTGAACAAAAGCATAAAAAGAAAAATACAAAGAACCAGCCTCTGAGGGGGAAAAATGATAAGGAAGGTCAAACCCAAGGTCAAGGTTGGCAACATGAGGAGTCACAAGGAAATAAGTAACACAAGGAGAAGAGAGGGAAGTGGTGCGACTTCCACAAGACTAATCGTCATTCCAGTTGATGAATGTCAAGCCATCAAGTCCTTACTCGCCGAGTCGCCATCTTAAGCACACATTGCTCCACCCGTGACGCACCCGAGGTTAGAGATGAAAAAGATGAAATTCTAGATGTTGGACTAGATGTGACCATCGCCACCTCGCAAGTCAAGAAGATCGATGAAAAGAAAAGGCTATTTCACTCCAAGCTTTAGGTAAAAGGGTAAGCTCTCGTGCATTTTATTCTTGATAGTGGAAGTCAAAAGAATTTAATTTCTCCCGATGTCATTCAATCTTAATCAGCTTTTGTCATGACAGAACAAAGACATTCAAACAAAGCCAAATAATTTGCAAGCACACATGGAGACAATGTTTAATGTGGAAACCCTTAAAGGGAGAAAAACACACTGAAATCAATGCACTAGTGTGGACAATTTTTCCTATAAAGATTACAAGGATTTCATTTGTTGAGCATCCACTCAACTTGAAGCTACAACTCTTAGCCAAGCTCCCACTTGACCTTTAGCAAGCTTCTATCTGCATGGAAGCAACAACTCCCAAGAATTCAGTCAAGCACCTACTCAACCTTTTGCAAACTACAACTTACAAGGAAGCAACAACTCCCTACTTTGCTAAGCTTCCATTTAGACATTTACAATGTCTTGATCACCTTCATCTTGTTGTTTGAACCAACATATTGTGATCTCTGATTCAGCTCCTCGTCTCTCTTCATCTCCCTTCTTCACTCACCTTGATTCAATTGTCTTCTCTTCACTTCATACTGCTGCAATAACAGACTTCAATGGCCTCTTTCATATACACATTTGTCATGCCTCTCTCCTTGGATGACACCTTCAAACACCTACACCCTCATGCATACATACTGCAGCAAAAATTGCAATCATGAAGTCTTCTCACATGCTCCTTGATTTACCTTGTTTTTCATGTCCTCATACTACCTCTACAACATGGTCATCAACTACACATTCTCATGCACACTAAGGCACACAAAATACATTGAGGATTACACCTCTTACACTTCACCTTTCTTAGCTATTCACCCCTTCATCTTCTTGACCATTCAACTCGTACAAAAGTGTGGATGACATCATCTAAAGCTGATCATAGTGTCATCATTATACTTGCAAGTGTGTCAGCTGCAGGTACAGACCTTATATGAACTGCCAAGACTCTTCATACTCCTATTAGGTATTAAAACATCTTCCTCAGCTCCCTGCCCTCATGTTGTAACTGATAAGATTCCAAAACTGACATCCGACATCTGATTTGTAACGGTTTCTTCCACTTTGTCTTAATTCCAATGTATCCTTTTTGTCTTCTAGCTAACCTGAGTTATTGAACAAATGTTAGGGATGTCTCCATACGTTACAAATGACCTCTCCTTGCATTATACATCCATGACAAGTTTGGCAACTCGCCATTTTCACCTTAAGACTCCATTAGAGCTTATATTCTTAATTAGGTGCAAGTTTTGATGCATGGAGCACACTCTAGGCTCATGCAACACAAACCAGAAGGAGGACTCTCCAAGATGTCCAACACATCATCACATGCATGGGATACTTCAGATCAAGGCACAAGAGTCCATTTCTTCTTTTCATCTCAGCTTGAGTTTCACAGTCATGGAGGATCAAAAGTACAGTCACAAGAAGGATCAATCGACACCAAAGTATGAATGTTCAAGACTTTTTAATGCATGGAGGATGTTTTTCATGATCTCTAGATCACCTTCAAGGTCGTGGAGAAGCACTATCATCTTCATTCTCTTCATGAACCTCAGCTTAGAACAAGGTACTAGCTGATTTACATGCCCAGAAAAACAGTCTTCATAGATTGAGCAAGTTCATTCACTCATCTAACATTTCATGACTCCCAAGGAACATTTCTAGAAAGCTCTAGGTCTTGGGCAACTCACCAGGTCCATGGCATGCTTCATTTCAGTGCATAGAGCTTACATATGCTTGATTTTCAAAGACTTCTAATCTTTGGTTTTAAGACACCAAAAACCAGTTTTGACTTGGATGGCTTCAACCACTCCAAACTTCACCTTCATGGCAACCAATGCATGGACCACTTCATATGAGACCAATACTTCACTTTCAAACACTCATCTGTATAGGTTGTATGAAGAAAAACATGTTTGCATGCTCATTTCTTAGACCTTCTTGACTGTCCTAATAAGGCAATTTTAGGCCTGATTTGGTCATTTGAACTAGGACCTTAAAACACTTCATCATATCAAGATATGTGCTTCAACAAGTCATATTGGACCTCTAGCAACCTTCCATGTTCATATTGGGCCTCCACAACAAGCATTTACTTCATCACTTTTTCAAACACTATGACTAGTTTTTACCTTTATAGACCTTGAGCGGTAGGGCATTTTGATAGCTCATGTTTCACACAAATTATGCGCGTAGCCTACCGAATCTCTTCATGAGCATTTGGGGGACATCCCAAGCTTGCTCCACATCAGACTCTTTATCCTGAATCCTTCTATACCTGACTATACATGCAAAATTTTGCAAAACAAAGCTATTTGAGCACCCTACTAGCTCACCTGAAGCGACAAAATACCACCAAACTGAAGCACAATGAGTCCTCTACATGCCCAAAGCATCAAATTAGCTTGCCAAGTTCATTTCATGACCAAACACTTGAGTTTTTCTCCATTGCTCTAAAGGGAGGGTTTGGAGCAACTTGACTTCTTAAAGTTCGTTCATAAATGATAGGACCTCATTCCAACTCTAAAATGATCTTGATTCCATGCCCCAACTTTGATGAGAGATATAGGTCACCATGCAAAGGTTTTACGTACCAATGAACACTTCAAAGTTGACCCTCGAGTTGGGAATGAGCATTTTAAAGCTTGATAAAGCTAAAAAAACCTCATAACTTGAAAAATCTTCTTCATTTTTGCATGAAATTTGGTCTACAAAGACTAAAACAACTCCCTTCACATGTCCCAAGATCCATTTGCTCATAAAAAGATCTATAGCTTCTTGACCAACATCATTTGTCCATGCTTATATGGCTTGTCCTCGAGAACAATCATGAAGAATACCTCAAACATACCTTTAACAACCGAGATATGACTTCAGTAACATCTTCCATATCCTCTCTACAATGTCACAACATTCTCCTCATGCTTGAACTCATTTGTCTTAGCTTGTTTGGAACCATTCCCAAGTTGTGCTTGTACTAGGTCTCGAGAATGAGGCCTAGTTGAGCGTGCTTCAACCTTTGTGTGTATGTTTATCATGCCTCAATCTCTTCTTAACTCATTCTCTTCATGCTTTCCAAGCCTTGACCATGCTTCTCCATTTGCCTCATGTCTTCACTCCACCATTCCTAGCCATCCTGCCTCGACTAGACCTAAGGATTAGGCCTACTGAACTGAGCGAGTCACACCAATTCTACTCATGCACCCTTGTATTCATCATGCTCACTGTATTTCCTTATCACATACCTATCGAACCTTCTAAAACAGCATCTGACATGCTCTCACATCACCATTATGCCTCTGCCAGTCATTAGCTACTCAAGAAGCTAAGTCTCAATCAGTGTTCTCATGTTATGCAAAAATAGCCTACTCCAAAGACTCTTACTGAGTAACTCCATAGCTTCTTGGGTCTTGCCAATTTCTATCATCGGTTTGTCTTAGGATTTTCACATATTTCGCCACTGGACCAAGTGACTAAAGGAGGAAACAAGGCTACATTTTGATGGGGGGAGGTGCAACAGAGAGTATTCAAAAGTTTGAAAGAAAGATTATGCTCAGCCCCTATTCTCTCCTTACCTAACTTGCATCAACCTTTTGAATTGATGACGGATGCATCTGAGTACGCCATGGGAGTTGTTATCATGCAACATGGCCACCTCATTGCATATCATAGTGAAACATTCAATGACAAAGTCAGGAAGTACCCAACATATGATAAGGAGCTTTATGCCTTCGCCCAAGCCTGTAAGCAATGGAAACACTACATTCTGGGGAAGGAGACAATCATCCACACAAACACAAAGCCATTGGAGTTCCTTGACAGCAGAAAGCTAAAGATAAGATAAGATAATTATATTAAATGTCCAACAAGTGACCACAAAAATAGGTCAATGGGACTGCACCATACAAAGCAGGATAGAAGCAACAGGGAAAAACCCAAACGGGTCCCCAAGAACAACAAAGAAGAAGAAAGAGAGTACGAAGAAGAAGAAGAAGAGAGGGAGGTGGAGGGAGAGGCCTCGACACCAACCCTCATGATTGTCGCCCAAAGTCAGCCAAAAATAAATTGGTGATGTGCTTTGATGTCCGTGACAGTGGACTAAGCCGTCTCAAACGCCTATGATCCGTGGAGAGTCGAGATCTCCAGGTGAACCTGGTGTTCTGACGTCCATGAGAAGGGGCCCTTGGCCGGGTCTGGGTCCATAAATCTCTAGCCTGGGAAGAAGCACCTCTAGTCCTGACAGATCTAGAATGAGAGTCACCACAAGAGTCGTCTCCGCTGTGCCCCTCTCCCCGGGATCACAGCGAAAAAAAAGATGTAATCCGTCTAGTAGTAGTCTCCTCGAAGGTGGATGGAGGATTCGCCGGGAAGCTTAAGAGCTTCTCGTAAATAGAGAGCGAGACACCTCGATCATAATACACCGAAGAAGGTCGTGAATGTGGGACGTTCACGGAATAAATAGTGAAACCTCCTCTCGATCTCATAAGAGGTGGGGCATCGAAAATGAAGTGTTCCTCCTGCCTCAAACTCCCGGAGGGAGCAAAGTAGGCAAATCCACTTGGTCCTATCCAACCGGTGATCACTCTCGACCCGAAGCCCGAAGAGCCAACTCTAACCACGTAAGTGGGCCACATACCTGCAAAAGTTCCACCTGATAATAAAACATAAGGGAAGTGCCAATTCAACGGCAGATTGCCTGAGCCGCCCTCCGATTGCAGCCCTCACAACTATCCTTGACCTCTGCACGGACATGAGACTTTCGGTTAGTGCACTCTATATGGGACAAATCCTAACTTTTTTGATACATATCAGGCCCTCTCCGAGGAGACAAGCATGTCCCGGATTTCTATCTGCAGGTAACCTCCTCTCGCCACCTAGGACACATCGTGTTCTATTTGTTGAACAACATAAGATGATATGGGAGGCACACTTTAACAGACAAACTGGGCACTTTGGCATGGACAAAACACCTGGGCAAAGATTTCAAAAGCACTTTTATAGCCCAATCTACAAACTGATGTGGTTAAGTTCATCAAATCTTGCACCCTTGTGTAATTGCCAAACCAGCTAATAAGACTATTTTTGTTGAAGACATTGCTAAACTCTATTTTAGTCATGTATGGATCACCTTCGGGCTTCCCATGTCTATCATTTCGATAGGGACAACAAGTTCTTGAGCATCTTTTGGTCCACCCTATGGGGAATGATCGACACTAAGTTGATGAAGTCCACACCTTCCACCGCAGATCGACGATGAAAAAGGTGGAGAACCGCCTGATTGTCCACATGCTTCGTATGTATCACTCCAAACACCCACGTACATGGGATGAGGCTCTTCCTACATACAACATGGATACAATCGGGCCCTGCACAACTCCACCAAGCACAGTCCATTTCAAGTTTGTTATGGATTCCAACCTATGGCTCACATCAAGTATGCATTCCAGTGCATACAATGGAATACACGCCTCATGGAAGAACTAAAGGAAAAGGAAATATGGTTCGTTGAATTGTGCATCGTACACTCAACAATAGGTCCATGATATTTTACAAAAGATGAATGAAAAGTATAAACAACGCCATGATCAACACAAGGTTCCACATCATTTCAAGGTTGGTGATAAGGTTTGGTTGTGGCTTCAAAAGGAAAGACTTGCAGGTCCACACAGGAAAATTTGACCTCTATGGTATGGTCCCTACACTATCACCAAGAAAGTAGGAGAAAATGCTTTCGAGTTGAATCTTCCACCCTACCTTGGTCTGCATCCTATCTTCAATGTGGACCTCCTCAAACCATATCACCCACCTCTGTTGGACACCTCGGTTGTAGCAGAACAATTAGACATCTCTAAACTCAACCCAGAAATCTTTTCTCCAGTTGAAGAAGATCAAATTGTGGACACTTAGACCAAGACCACGAGAGGGTGTCTTATTCATCTCTATCAGGGATCAAGAAAGGAAAGTTCAGTCATCAAGGTGAGTGGCTCACCAAGTACCAGATCAGAAACAATTTCCACACTCGATGGGACTCCTTGGCGCAATGGGGACCATTGCTTTTGAAGGAGGGAGGAATGATCCAGACAACAATCCAAGAAGCAATTCTAGTGGGGCAACTTCCGGGAGTCATAACTTTTGCATCAGTAGCTCGATTGACTCGTTCAAAATGCATCGAAAAGCTTGGAACGCGTAGAATATGGTGAAGGGGTGGAACTCCATTTGGCAAAGTTTGACCCCGAAATCCGCTTCTAAAGGCCTCAAAATGCAATTTTTGTAGTGTTGTCTAAAAATAGTAATTTCATGAAATTTTCGCATATGTAATTCATGGAATGTGAACCACCTCATCTCCCTCGAGATTGGTGACCTTCCACATTCTTCTAGATGTCTCTTCATATTTCTATAATTAGGTATATAAGTATATGTAACCCGAAAGGGAAGGACACACATCTCCTCAAGAGATAGCTATTGTAATCTTAGTCTTCTGAACAATATACATCTCTTTTCAAAAATATCTTTTTTGTTTACATCCGCACAATTGTTATTTTGTCCTTTAATTTCAAAACCCCAAGTTTTGGATCACCATCTTGACTTCATCTACAACCATCTCTCACGAAGTGCTCAAAGTTAAGGAGGATATCGATGCCCCTATATGCTATGAATATCCTTTAGTGGCCACACCCCATAACCCAACAATAAGAAAAGGGATAGGCTTGTAAAAACTTTGTAACAATGCATATGACTGATATTGAACCAAAGATCGCAATGATCAAAATGAAGTCTTTTACCTACATGGGATTGCCAAGAAGATGATCTCCTTAAAAACATTTAGGACTTTCTTCTCAATTTTGGAGGGAACCTGTTGGCATGTAAAATGTCTAGGCATTTTGCTTGACAACCCCAAAGAAAAATTTGCCTCGTTTAGAAGTTTCGGTCAAAATTATCAGTTTTTCCCTTTTGCAAGCGTCAACTTTTGAGTAGTGTCAAGTGAGCTCCGAATGGTTTCAAGCACCTGATTGCAATCATTGGAAAGGTCTCAAAATTTACTTCATGTTTGTATGGTTTAGGTCAGATTATGGAAGCTCTAGACTGGTCTTGAAACACATTCACTCCTGACGCTTTTTGTGAAGGTCTTTGGTCTCGGGAGAAAAGGTCATCTTCATTTGAACATTTTAGAGCTCTGTGTGGATTCAAAAGGAAAACAAATGGTCAAATGAAAACTCATGGGATCCTCTTCATGGCACAAGCATTGGTTTTGCTCCAAAGCATTGTTACTCCTTGCACTAAAAGAGTGATTTGGCTCAAAAATCAAAAGGGAGGTATTTTCAGCTCTTGAAAATGGTTGGAATGGATTCGATGGGTGTTTTCCAAGCAAAACTCATATATTATACCCTCGGAAATTCAAAGCTTTGGTTTGTGGCTCAAAAAGTTCCTTTGTGTTATGTTTCTCCGTTAGGATGACGACATCAACACAACTTAAGTGAACGAATCCTATTGCTGCACAATTTTTAAGTGATCCATGTATAGGTTATGCACTCAAACTTTGCAATCTCCCTCTCAAATGTGCGCATCATCTTCATTCGGGTTTGGTTTGACTAAAAGTCAAAGTTTTCACCTCCTCTCCTTATTTTGTGGAGCAAGCTCTTCCTACAAGGAAAAATTCGCCCACATGAAGGCCCCAAGCAATGATGTGCACATTTTGACTGTCCATGACATAGAAAAAGTGTGCAGCCTTTTCATTAGTGCACATTTTTACCATAGAGATTGCAAAACTCATTTTGCATTCTCCACATCAAATCTCCCTCACTTAAGTTGTCTTTCAAACTTCCAATTTTCCCTCCAAGAACCTTAATACCAAAATAGAAAAAGTAAAAGGGGGAAACACACCATTTCGTCCATTTTTTCTCCATGGAAGCCATTAAAACCAGCTCCATGCCCTAGCTTTCAAAAACACTCTTTTGCTCATTGTCGGAGATACCATGGGTGAAAAAGCTTGAAACTTTGCCAAACTCCTCTACTCCAAAACGCCTTTGAAAAGAATCCAACTTCATGTTGAATGGTGGACTAGTTTATTCTTTATGATGGAAATTTTTTTCCAGCTGTAGCAAACCATTTTTGGCCCTAGAATCTCAAAAAATCATTTTGCTTTTATCAATGGCTTAGCACACCAAATGACTTGAAATTTGGAGCATAGCTTCCTCTTGAAAACACCTTTCATTTGATCCATCTCTTGCATGGTGAGGTTGAGTGTTCTAGGAGATATGCATGACTGTGTTTTTAATCATATTCTACCATCTCCATTGGAAAATTCAACAAACTTCCATTTTACTCCTCTTAAGTGCAGTTGTATCTCACAAGCATACCCATGTAAATTCCCCGATGATGAAGGAACAGAACATGGATTGTGTTCCTTCTTTGCTTCCAATGATTTTTTTATGTTCTCCAAGCTTTGACCCTGTACTTTCATGGAATCCACACGTGCTCCAATGAAGGAAATTTACACTACTATAGTGGTTATGTTGATGCCTACATCAATGAATTTCAATGTATAGCGGTTATGGTTCGGAGATGCCCGAGAAGAGGGTAGTGATGCTATTTATAGAATTCACGAGTAGAGAATGTCCTTCCAATGTTGAGCTTTAAAAGCACTTGTACAGGACGCCTGGACAGAGTTCATGGGTTCAATTTTGAATGGCTCTCCTTGTTTCTCCAATGTATGGGCAACCACAAGAGCACCAAATGCCATAAACCCCACAGCTACATTTTTAGGTCAAGAGGATCCTTCTTCGACTTTAGAATCCTCCTAATCTTGCTTTGAGGAAGAAATATTGATTTTATGTTCTACCTTTTGAATAGTTTTGCTAGCAAAGCCTTTGGTCGACTAGCTGCATTCTCCTCATATTGGTGTGGAGGACTACATTGCATATTGTTGAAGATCCTAATTATTTGTTTGGCCTTGTAGCCATTCTTTTCGAAAAACTTTGACAAATGTTTTTTTACTTGATCTATATTTTTGTCATCCATAATTTTGAGGGCTCTAGCAGCGAGGGTTTTAGGTACACCAGTTTTCTGACGAAATGTCTGAGAAAGGTCTTGATGGGACAAAGAATGTAAATAAAAATCCGTATGTGTGTTTTTCTTGTAGACCTAGCATGCAAGAAACCCCATCCTTTCTTCTTTTTAGTAGCGCACCCAAGAAAAGAAGAGAACTATCCTATTCTGTTTCTTTGGTAAAATTAATGCTAATAATAAAAATCTAAATTTAATGGTGTCAAAAAGGGCTTTTCAGATTAGCATGGAACTCGTCAATACTCCTTGTTATGTGGCCAATTTACACCATTGCCATAGACATTAATTTTCCACCATTTTGGCTGTAGGTGAAAGAAGAGACTACATGCTTCAAATTGCTCCATAGAGAGATCACTGATTTAGGATCCGGCATAGATGTTAAAAATCCTTTTGAAGGAGATCTAACAAAGCAATACTTTGTACAAGGAATGTGAATAATATTTAAAGAAAGTTTGAGAGCAGTGCCAACCTCAAATTAAATGATACATATCAGAGAATGCTGGATGCAGAACAACAATAGATGTTAGAAAAACTTTGGGAGAGGATCTAGAACACCAGAACCACTGACTGATTAGCTGTTGTACTTTTGCCATCCCATTTTTATTGAAGATTTTGAAATTGAAGAAATCATACTTTGCAGTTAAACTCACAACAATAAACAACTGATAAGTGATGTCAAGTCGCACTTGTGTATAGTAAACTCAATGCCTTGTGAGAATTATTGCAACAGCATGGAATAAGAACGTACTTTGATTCAGAGATCAGAAGCCAATTTGATGATCCATGTTACTCATTATGTTTATAAAGATATGCCCACAAAACATTTTTCAGCAACATCACAACAAATTAATAGAGGTTTATATTATGAATACTCACCACTAATTCGATTTGCAAATTTTTCAGAGTTTCTGAAATATTTTCTGCAGGAAAAATATAAAATTGTTAGAATCCTGAATTCTAAACAACACGTTTTTGAACTCCAACCGATTGAAGTGACTCAAACAAGAAGCCAATCTATCAAAACCTCTCTCTCTGAAATACAATAAGAACATGTCTGCATTATGTAGTAAACATTCATGCAGAGCCATCTAGCCTCAAAACCAGACAAAAATTAGTAGGAAAAGCAAAAAAACCGCGTCTTTCAAATCCTGGATGGTCCAGTTTTATAACAGAAGCAACAGCAGACTCATTTGGAGCACATCAATGTCATTTACCATAAACACGCTGACATTTCGCTGTAAGAGCTAGAAATCATCTGCTTATGCAGAATATAATTAGCACTTACTACAAATTGTTAAATGTTTACAAGCACCTTCCTCTTTATTTCTTTTCTTCCTCTAAATGCTCTTGTAGAAGAGGAAGATTCAACTGTTATTTAAGAAGTACTGGTGTTATTGTATCAGAATAGTGCACTAACATTCTTTATAATTTGTTTTTGGGGAAGTTGCTGGGAAGTTTTTCCATTGAAAGAGTCCGGAACCTATGCAAATGTAAATTATGCCCCTCCTTTCTCTTTAAGTCAGACAACCATCCATATATGACCATAAATGATCCAGATTTTAATTGAAATCTGGTGGACAACACAATAATTTGCAGAAATTCTGTGTTATAGAAGCAGTGAACTGAGTCTCCAAAACGGACACAACAAATGGCAACATACTGCAACATAAATGAATTTTTATGAAGCCAAGAGTAGCATACAAGAAAGGTAACAGTCTTTAAGAAGAGATGTGAAGCTATAATAGGTAGCAATCTCTGAGAAGAGAATGAAGCTACAATATTCTGATTTTTACATTTGAATGTCAATTCCTTTATATCTATTTTTAACAAGAAATGAACAGTCTAAAAATAGAAAATAAAATGATTTTAATTGGAATCCAAAATGTCCCGTGACAAGTGTTGCCTCGCACAGTTGAGAAGTTTTGTCGTATAATCTGAAACTCATTAAAATAATATATACAAAAATACAATTTTACTACGCATAAGTACTTTATACATTTTTGTACTGTGTTTTTAGGCACTCTAGAGCATTTTTTGGACCCTAAACTTTAGTCAGTGTCCTAAATAGTTCCCACACGCATGTATTTAGGGAACTTAAACTAGTTCTCTTGATGAGCTGTCTAACACATTGCTGTTTCAAATTCCAATCAACGGGCTAGGATATATGACCCCGACAAGGTGACGTACTAGAGATATATTAGTTTCTTTCAGTATTCTACCCAAAATACTGTCCCGAACTGTTACCTGGATCAGTAAATGTTTACAAATATCCATTCTTCAAATGATACCAGGAGCCTTAACCAAGCTAAAAAGTCCATAAATGCTATATGAGCTTACCTGTTACTCTTAGATCACTGTTGCTCTTAGAAGTTCGATCTGATGACATGTAAGTTCTATCTATTTTTTATAATGTCCAATCAACAAGCAGAAACAAAGTGACTATGCACATCCAATAGAATATTTCTTCAGTTTAACCAACAACAAAATCACTATGGAGATTTTGAAGGACAGATGCAACCTTTGACCAACAACAAAATTACTATAGAGATTTTGAAGGACAGATACAACCAGCTTCCTTAACGGTTAGCTTAATATCTTGGACCATCTAGTTATTAAGTGCCTATTCAACCAGAAATCCTTTGGAGAAAAATCAAACATCTCTCAAAAATTTGTCTTCTTTTTTTACCGTCGAGATCTTTATTTCTAATGTACCTTCAACAAATATAGCTTATAACTTATTTTGCAAATGCAGATCAGAGTGAGATTTTGGCAAGTAAGACAATCACATATAACTTCTCTTCTTAAATGATCATAATGTCCTAGATTTAACAGTATCATTGTCACAACCAAGTTAGTGTGAACTCTGGTTCAGATTTACACAAATTATACAAAATTAAAAACCAAAGAATACTTAATAATGATAATAGATTCAATACATTCGGGACAATTTTATTGATATAAATATGAAAAGATATATCTGTATATATACAAATATGAGCTCCTATATAATAGGAGTCAATCTTCATCTTCAAATCCCACATATCTCTCTCCTATGATTTCTCACTCCATTATTCTCTCAATATCCCAAATATCACTCAACCATATAACCAAAAATCTCTCACACATCTCCTATTCTAATGGTGAGTTAAACTCACGTACAACTAATACATCTCAATATGAGCATGTATTATTATTATTCTCACACAATTACATATATGATTTGTTATCACAACTCACTCACACATATAATTATATTATTCTAGGATAATATAATTACTCACATCACTCACATTACAACAATATATATAAAATCAATGTTCACACTACATAATTCCTAACAGTTAGTATCCAGTCTTAGAATCAGCTCAGACCCTATAACACCATAACATAAACCAGCTTGGACTTGGCAAAACAACTCCAAATGAGCTTTTGAACTTAAAATGAGATATTTTCCTCTTTTTCAAACAGCAGTCTCTCATGCTTGGACTCGAGAGTTTTGGGTAGTTAATCTATATTGGGTCATCTTAGGTCACTCATAAATGAAACTCTAGGAGTTCTATGACTTGACTCGAAGAGTAACGCAGCAATACCAACATGAATGAGAAGATGGTTGTGAACACTTGTCTTTTTCAGCCTTATATTCAGCACTCTCCTCATTTTTTACCCGAAACAACATTTAAATCCTATACGTCTTATTGCTGAAAGTTTTTCTCAAAAATCCTTTCTTTCATTTTTTCCATTCATACGAAATATTGCGAAAACAAAATGCTTAGCATAACAGTCAATACAAGTGGTTACTTAGATATATCATATAAGACTTCACCTTGTTAAAATATAGCGCTTTATATAGCATGTAAAATTGTTATGTAGTTGTGATACGGTTGGTAACTGTTCAACCGAAGTGTAACCACCTCCTATAATAAATTGGACCTGCCTGTGTCATTTGAGCAGTGCAGTTTGCCTTCTCTAATTCTTTCTTCTCTTTGCATATGCTAACATTGGTATCAGAGCGATTTACCCGAGGAAGCCCTTGAAGGGTACAGGAGTTTGACACAGAATTCGAGGAAGCCCTAACAGGGCACGAATTGGAGGGAGGTTAGGGCATTTGAGGGAAAGAAGACTGATCTTCGAGTCACTGCTTTGACAGAAAAGACTTTTATTCTTGTTCGTTGTTGTTATCCTGTCTGTTTAGGAGAACTCGTGGGCAGTTCGAAGCTGTTTGAAGGCAACCAAGAGAATCGTGGGTTCCTGGAACCTGTCATGTGAAGAAAAACTAAGGGCAAAAATACAGTCGGTTTTACACAAAACCGTGGTTCGAAGTCCAGAAGACGTGGTACGTGGCATAAAATCATGGAGCAACGCCATTAAAAAGACAAGGCAGAAGTAAATCGTGGCACAAACTGTTTCATCTTTCCCTTCGTGAAGCAAAGTCGTGGATGAAACCCTAGTCGCAAACCCTGTTGCAGGCAAAGACAAACGTGGAGTTGTGTGCCCAAACCAAGCAAAAACGTGACCAGTCGTGAGGCAAAATCATGGTTTGAAATAACCAGTCGCAAATCCTGGCAAAGACGGCAGAGGCAGAGTCGTTTTTTCTTCCCTTTTGAAAGGTCGGTGATTTAATACGTTGGAATAATATTATTTTTTCAGCCACCACAAAGGTATTCACCTTTGCATAATTAATTTCATACAATTTGTTGGATCAATTAATTTTAATATTACTTGTTGGAATAAGTAATACTTGGTGGGATAATATATTACTTTATTGGTGTGGCAAAATTTTATTTTATTATTTCCGTTCCTTTGGAATAATAACATGGCAAATATATCACACTTAACTTTGTCGGAGACACAAAAATTAACGGGCACTAATTCCAATGTTTGGAGTCATAAGATTTTAACTGAGTCGCGGAGCTTCGCGATTGTGATAAAATAATCATGGTAGTGAAAGTCGACCAATGACAAACGCGGATTATGACAAACGTCATAAGGAAGTGTTATTGCTCCTCAAGTTGTCGGTGTCGGATGATTTGATACCGAAATGTGGAATGCCATCATGTAGCAAGCACGTTGTGGACCGGACCGAAAGATAAATATCAAACATCGAGAAAAGAGTCGGGTTTTATACGAAAAATATGCTCGTTTCCATAAAATTACAAGGTGGATCGCTACCTGAGCACCTACTTCGGATGAAAGATCTCGAGACCGATTGTCTTGGTGTCCCCAGATTTCACCCTGAAATCTGGGACTACCCCATGTCGAAAATTTCATTCTTTTAAAATAACGGGTTGTTTTGTGTTTTTATTGCCATAAGATGCTTGTATTGCGTCAAGATATTCCCAGAGAGTCATATGAGCCAATTTAACAAATACCCGGATGTTGAAACTGCGTTTTATCCCTTCGCCGAGGTTTTGTCTCATGGGAAATTTTATTTAATTATTTAAAACCTGTTTGAGGTAAATTGTGCTCGGTTTAACCCTGTTGAAGTTTTGCATGTCAATATTCACATCTACCAATAGGATTTTCACCAGAATTAATCCTAGGCTTTATCTGCGTGACTTCGACAACGTTTTTGTTTTATTATTTTTGCGTGTTTTTTCTCTCGTGAAATTTCCTAAAGTCGATTCCTTCGCCAATACAGTTTGTTTTCTTGCCTAGAGTATCTGGAGATCATCTACGACCACCATGCCAGAAGGAATCAACCTCTGGAAGTCAGATTCTCTTTAAAAAGACGAAGTCGTGCACAAAAAAGCTTCTCCCGTGCAAGTCACATTTTTGGGAATGGATAGATTTAAGCTCCAGTGGGATTTTGGAAGGAAGCAGGTAGGTGGAAATTTTGTACCTGCCTTGTAGGGTACTTTTTTCCATGAAGGCAAAGTCACTTAAGCTACAATGGGAAAATTAGAGGCGGACAGTTGTGCAGAATTTCTTACCGCCTTGCAAGGTAAAAATTCCCATTGTGAAATAAAAGAAAAATCACTTAAGGCACCACGGAAATTTCTTACCTGCCTTGGAGGGTAAAAATTCTCATTATGGAAGTCAAATAGCTTAAGTGGATCATGGGATTTTTGGAGCTGCCATGCAGGGTGAATAATCCCATCAAAGTTGACTTCTTAAATTTAGAAATCACCCATGCTAAGAAGTGCGACCCACCTTGGGTGAATAATAATGCATTTAAAAGTATTTATTAATAATTTATTCACCCAATTTTGACGCCATAAATAGAAGAAACGTCAAAGCATGAGGTGAAGTCAAAGAAGACTGAAGAGGAAGGCTGAAAATAGATTAAATTAATTTATTTAATACAGCCCTAAAGCATGCTAAAAAGTGTGCCCCATTTGGAAGAGAAATAATACTTTTTAAAGTATTTATTAATAGATTTAATTCCTAATTTTGGCGCATGAGGTCAAAGCATGATGTGAAGTCAAAGAGAACTGAAAGGAGGGTAAAAATAAATTAAATTTATTTATTTAATGCAGCCCTAAAGCATGCATATTTTGGCGCCCTATTTGGATGAATAAACATCATTGTTTATTAATTAAATTGCCGAGGAAATAGGAAAGTCATTATTAAAAATAATATGCCTAGGGTTATATAAGCGGGGCTGCCATAATGATGAATTAATTAATTCTTCTAGCAAAAGAGTGCAGCCCGGACAGTTTTGGCGCCCAAAAAGAGGAGGATTTTGCTCAAAAAGTGTTTTTCACTTTGCAGGAAAGCTTCAAAGTTTGGCGTCCCCAGGGTTGGAAGAGCTTGATTTAAGTCTGTTTAATTATTTGCATATTGTTACAGTGCCCAGTGAAGTTAAAAATATTCGTGCTTGCTTTGCATGCAAGCATAGCCTCAATTTTCAGGGCAGCGGGCTTTATATGCAAATTTTTGGTGATAAAAATCAAGTGTTCATGCTCGGATCCTATCTTTATCAGAATTAATTGTAGGTATTCATTACGAGGGCTTATATAATTGAAAGGAGCTAAAATCAATGTCAAATACATTGAATATATCCTCACGAATCGAAGAAATCCCCGAGATCTCCACCAAGTGTAAAGAATTAGAGAGGCGAATAAAAAAAAAAAAGAGTTGCTCGAGACGAAAAGATTGCTCCAACCATGGCAAAGCGGAATGAAAAGGAAGACTCGGGATGATGCATTACTTGAGATTTCTTTGACATCGGAAACACAGATCTAGGCCCGAGAACCTCTTTCCAAATTGATTGTGGATCTAGAGCTGGAAAGAGTTCTCTCATGCATGCAGTCAAAAGCAACGGAATCATTCAAGCTTGATTTCCCTTCATGCTCATTTGCGAATTCGTCATGGAGTGTGCAAGGTCGTATCATCCACTATCCAGATCAATCCGGGATGCTGCGGGAAAGACAATAATCCGGCTAGATGCACAATTTATCAATTATTGTCTGAAGATTCCAACACGACCGGTGGTGACTACAATCAACATGTTGGACGCTTGCAATAGATGGGAGAAGCACAGGAGCGCATCGTGTGGGCATAATGAACAACAGGTATATGAAGAAGCCCAGATCTCCATCGAAGTTCCCGAGGACTCTTCCACGATCCAATCTGGTGCAGGAAGTGGATGATATTACCAAATTGCTATGCAGGATAAATGGAGAAGCTAACACTCACAACTTCCGCTCATGGATGTATGCCTTCATCAGGACCATTGAGATCAACAAAGCAGATTCAATAATCAATTGGTGGAGATCATCAGTGACAACATTGGTGAGCAGCTCCGAAGTGTGAGGCGGACATACAGCTTCAAGATGACTTCCTACCTGGTATATGCAGCAGCCTCGCAGGGTATCTTTTCCAAGTTGGATAGATGGGGCGTACTCTCGAAGGATCCTATTTTTGAGTGCTACCCGCAGCTGATTGTGCCTGAATGCAATAAAGATTACAAGGTGGTCAACGATGGATTCTTCTACGAATTCATTTGCAAGTTGAATAGTGATCTGAAGACCAACAGGGTGAGCAAGGAAGCTTGGGAAGCTGTATCCCAAAGCATGGTTGCATCTTCATCCAATTCACAGACTTCACCTACCTCGGGATAATCGGCTTCTCGGGGAGAGCCGGTCAAGTTGCCAGATATCCAGCGACAAGTTGGTCATCACGGAGTTGTGCGAGACAACTTGTCGAGATGCATGACCTACAATGAAAACGGCACAAGTCTACAGGCTTCTTTCCGATCACACAAGGCTACTATTGCTACTGAGCATTCACGGACCCGGAAGAATCGAAGCCGAGATGTTCTCTCGAGTACGAGCACGAGTTCTTCTCAAAGACGGGTGAACTTCAATCAATATGGGGTGCCAAGAAAACAATCTCCCAAGAGTACGCGCATGTGCCTTCGTTAGAAGATTTTGGATGAAGTGCGAAGCGAGTATGAAGTCGAAAAGAAAGACTTCAAGCAGTTATCGGCGCATGACAAGTGTTCAATTATGGATTAGCACGGATTCTTGCGGACCACACAGACAATGGGCTGTGTTACTTGACACATACCACTACATGGGAGGAGATAGAGCTGCTCTTTCGGAGAACATTGGTGGCGCCACACGATCGAGGAAAGATTTTGCATTGCAGTCGTCAACACTTGAACCTGGTTGTTGCACAAAGGGGTGTGCCTTGATGAAGCTCGATGAATCGGATCACAAGCAGACCTTAGCACAGGAGACTCTGTCAAAAGGAAGCAAAAGGGAGAAAGCAAAAAAGATCGAAAATCTTAAAGTGCACAAGAAGTCTCATCAAAGGACAGGGGTCACTTACGGCTATGGTGCTATCCGACTTCTCCAGCGTCAACCCACGGCACTTCACCACCTGTAAACCTCAAAGATGATATTGTTGTGCCTTCGGTGAATTCGGCGGCATTTGTGTTTTTCCTCAGCCTCTCCGATCTTCACCTCTTAGGAAGAAACGCTAATGTTACAGATGGCGAGAATTTGAAAGAGCATTGTCCTTGGACAATCGTAAGACAGCAGCCACAACATTGTTGCAATTTCGGATGGAGAGGAATCAAAGCACGAGATAGTGGTGACTTCTCATTCTTGTGAGAACCAATTTCTCCAAGTGGTTGGCTTTGCGATCGATTCCTGAAGAAGTTAGAGAGGAGATCAACTTGGAGGAACATGACTTGCAGCTGCTCCTGAGTTTGGGTGGAAAAGACAGAGGACCTAAAGTTCTTAAGGTGACTTGAGGTTGATTATTGAGGAATCGGGGTAGAGGTTCATTTGGGGTATCGGTTCCGGAGAGCGAAAGAAGAAGGGCGAGCTCACGGTAGCGGATATAACAGTGACCAAAGTGCCGATAGGTCAAACCACTATTGAAGGATTAAAGCAAGACACACAGACATTGATAAATGCTTTATTCCTTAAGCTTGACAAAGAAAAGGCGGAGAAGGTTGAACTTCAAAAGCGGAGTGTCCCAATTGTGCAACATTATTACCAAAGTTGTCCAAACTTCCACTCACCTATATTTGAACATAAGCAAGTGAGTAATCATATGATGCGGGAAGTGGAAGATGCAGTAACCAAGTTAAAGCAATCGCGAATGGAAAAATCTAATCATTCGCCAAGCTTCGTGACAACGAGAGAGGGTGCCAACCATCTAAAGGTTATGAAGGATGCATTGGTTCAGCTGAAACAACTAGTAACAAGCACGATGGATATGAACACAGTGGCTGAAAGTAACTCGAACACTTTGGTCGAGATAAACAAGTTCGCCGAGTGAGGTTTTGGTTCACGAACAAATTGTGCTCGATGGATCGGTCAAAAGGGGAAGCAACTTGAGTTTGCGATTTCTTTCCAATTGGAGATCTTCATAATCATCTTTGAAAAGAATGCAAAGCGCTCGAAAGTATGGCATCATCACTATCATACAATGTCATTGCTTTCACCAATGAAGAAGTGATCGGGAACATTTCTTCATACAAAAGGACCATTCCGACAAAGTGCCTAATTCTCTCTAAGGATCTCTTCGATGGTGCAAGAAAGGATTGATGGAGTGTTAGGCCTTTCACGATGGATTCTATCGCAAGGTAGTAACAGTGCACTTTCAGACATTAAGAAGTTGGGGCCTAACTTGAAGGATGTGGAAGCATGCATCAAAGTTACGAAAGAAGGATTGCTGTAATTCGGGACGAGAGAAATAAGTGTGGCTAAGACAGGATGGGAAATTGTTGAGCTATATGTTGATCAAGTATATTGATGTCAAAACAGAATGAAGGCATAGAAGTTACACAGTGCAGATATTTCTTCTTCTTTTTCTTCTCTTATTTCGTATGTTCCCGGATGCAATTGTAAAACTTAGAAGTCATTGGTTTAAAAACCATTACTTTAAGTTATTTGGAACGATTCTTTAAGTTAAGTGGCGAGATGTGCACAAATTTGACTTAACTCCAGATGCATGTCACTTAGAGAGGAATTAAAGGAAGGTGATTGCCGGATGTTCTCTTTATTTCTTGTTTATGTTCTAGTTCAGTTTCAGTTTCCCATTTGTAATTTCCCTTCTGCATTCTATAAGTAGAGGAAGAACCTTCGGGTTAAGGGATTAGAATTGGTAAGCGGCATTCTTGTGTTTCAGACTTTGTGTTGAAACCCCTGATAGCTATTTGAAGGTAGAGGAATAGAAAGGAGCATATTTCCGGAGAACTTTGTGTCAATGGTGCATTTTGTTTCTAACTTTCTGTCTTAGATCTATTCATAAACTTTGTGTTATTCTAGATCTAGATCTGAAAGTTCCCTTTGCTTATAATTTTGTATGTTAATATCTATCTATTCTATCTATGTGCATGCAATCAACTCTGTAATCTATTGATTGGGTTGCACATCTTCCCTCTTTCCTTCCTATTTTCTATCATTTCCTCTTTTTCAGATATTTTCTTTCTTTAACAGTTGCTTACTTGTTGCAAAACTATATAGCTATGGTTCATGAGCTGCATAGTTAAAGTAATACCAACAAATAGATACTAGCATATTTAACTGACAAATCTTACACGGGAGCCTCACCGATAAATGAGGGAGATTTATCTCATGATTGCCTAGGTGCTCTGCTGTGTGCGAGAAAATCTAGCCAACATGTCTTCCATAAATAAAAAGGTGGGTCTGACGATGATATGGTGGCAATTATCCAACAACTTACCTTCTTCGTATGAGTCATTTGTGGAGGCACTCCATTTAATAGCTAAAAGTCAAACACTCACATTTGACAAGGTGAGTTCTACCGCCTGCAAAAGGAGCGGAGATGACAACTTGAGGCGGAATCTAATTGTGACCATTCACGAGTCCTCTTGTCACTCACGAGTCAAAGGGAAAGTGGAAACGTAAATCTCATTGAGTCTTCCACTCGGTATCAGGTCACATGTTATTACTGTCACAAGGTTGGGCACCTCAAGAAGGATTGCCGGAAGCGGAAGTATGATCTTTCGTAGCAAAACAAAAAGCCATGTAATGAGGAACATGTGGCAGCAGTTGCAGAAGAACGGGATTTAGATGACGGGCATGCTCTTTATTGTCTTACGACATCATGCTCGAATGATAGTGGTACCAGTTGCTAGATCATTGACTCGGCTGCGTGGCCGCACACTTTTCATGTCATAAGGATTGAGTATGTTTCATTTCTTCATTGCAAATATCTGTTTGGAATCAATAGTCTAGCAGATGGAGAATCACTTACAGAGAACGGATAGGAGATATATGCATTGTATCGACTAATGCTCATAAATTGTTGAGTACGGAATGTTAGATATGTACCTTATTTACAAAAGAATCTTCTATCTATTAATATTAATTGATGAAAATCCCAATATTTTGTGGATTTCTATGGAAAGAAGTGTGTTGTCTCTCGATGTCAAACAGAGACGGATAATTGCCCTTGGTATTGGGGAGGGTGGTATATATCGACTTGATCCGGTTACGATCAACATGAATGCACACGTGTGGAGGACAGTTCCACCATTCAAGCTATGCGGGAGGTTGCAATGCCTTGAGAAGAATCCATTCCTCACAAATTTGTTGACTTGGATACACGTCAACCTACATCCACCTATTATGGAGGGAGTATCCACTATACCAGATGTGCGGGAGGATGGATTTCCTCATTTTAAAAACAGATTTTGTGGGATGGAAACTCACTATTCCAAATGCACTGACGGTGCATGGTGAGATGGCATGCCCATGACCACTCACTCAAAGGTACTTGCTCGAAGGACAGTAGAGCATGAACAATTTGCTCATTGTGTTGTGAACGATATTTCCAATAAAGGGGATAGATGAGCAAATAGATGAGAAGAAAGAGGAGTTGGTTCTCACTCCTACTGCGGAGATGGTTATTTCTCCCACTGCTGAGACGGAGATGGTTATTTCTCCTACTATTGCGGAGTTGGTTCTAGCTCCCACTTTGCACAGATGGTCACATTTCTCCTATTATCAAGTTGGTTGGTTCTAGCTCCCACTGTTGCGATGGTCACATTTCTCTTATTGAGAAAGTTAAAAAAAAAAAAATCAATTCCATTTCTTTTTCTACCATGACTCTGCAAGCAGTGAACTTGGGAACAAGTGATTTCGTGGCAATTCACCTTTTTCGTGGTCTCACGTTTCAACTTACGGAGAGGGGCGTGGCCTCTCACCAGTTTTCGTGGTCTCATTCATCAGTTTCATGGCCTCTCACAGGTTCACGTGAGAACAGTGATTTGTAGCTTCCTTTTTCATGGTATCAATTTTTGCAAGTTTGTGGCCTCATTCGACAATGGGAACACGTCATGGACTGCTGATTTTCGTGGCTTGGCACGTTTTAGTGGTCTAAACATTGGGCTTTCGGGCCTCTCACGGGGTTTACGTGGCTTCACGCTTTGTTGTGCCTTCGTGGGCCTCTCCTACGGCTCGTGGAAAGTTCATTGAAAAGCAGTTAGAAGTGAGGTGCTCAGCATCGACATCATCAAGACCATCAGCTTGTGACACCCACAAATCGTGGCCTCTCACGGGGTTTACGTGGCTTCACGTTTTGTTTGTTGGTAACCATGGCCTCTCTAATAAATTGGACTCATGGCTCGAGTTCGCTCTCAGTTTGCACGATTGGTGATTGTCTTTCTTTCAATCTAACATCCCGATGGCATTCCTGCGATTTTTCTAACAAGCTTTCGATACTCTATTGGAGATCTGTTTCTAAGTTCAATGTCCATCTAAAAGATCTAAACGATTTTCACTATTATTTATCTCTCTATTTTTAAAAACTCAGACTCGGGAACAATTTCATGGGTGGCTTCTCTTTCGTGGCTTTTGTGGTTGACTCGTGACCTACAATGTGTAGTTTGTGGCTTTTAGTGAATGATTTGTGGATCTCTGTGACTCCTTTGTGCCCCTCTTCCAGTGAAGCCGTGGCTCAATCGTGAGTGGTTTTCCCCTAGCTCGTGAACATCTTGCTCATGTCTCATCTGCTACCAAGCTCTCACGATTCATGACTGCAAAACCGTGATACGAAAATCGAATGCGCAGAGGGAAATAGTGGGAACAAGGAATGCAATTTGGTTCACCTCTCACCTCCTCTCCCTCTTAAGGCAATTTATCCTAGTGGTTTGGCTACTGATCATGGCCTTGAAAACTCCTAGACGTGCAACGGCTTGATCGGGAATCCCCTAGGTAACACCTCTTGCAGTACAGCGGACATTCTATTGGAACTTATCAACCGAATCCAGAAAGTTGAACATGCCGATCAACAACTCAAACCGAGGTTTGCAATACACTTATTGGAGCAAGTCGATGTTGCACAGTGAGAATGCCATCTTGAGAGAAAAATTAGCCAACATGATAATACTTGCACGCATAATGCTGCCCTACACGCAGAAATAGTTGACCTCGGTCTCAACAAGGTGAGGAAATCAAAACTAATCAAGCTTCCTTAAACTGGAATTTGAATCATGGACCAAGCTTGTGAGTGGGACAGTATCACGCTAATTCCCTCCTTGGGCTGCCCGGTTGAGGTTGTTATGCAGCCAAGTTAACAATGAGGAGCATACTAGGCGAGGAGGGGAATTAAACCTCAAGGTGAGGGTCTCCACCCCCACGCCAACACAGACCCATGGCGGTTGGTAACTCATTTATCAATATACTTTGAGATTCCAAGACATTACATTAGAGAGCGCTTGTAATTGGCTATGATTCCACACTTTTCATCCGTTTCAGGACAACTTCTGACAGGCTGCGAGCTCTCAAGGCAAAGAGGGTTTTGTTCTCATGCCCAGACAAGGTCTTCCTTGACGAAGATCTTACCAGAACACAAGTTGGGGAGCTCAAACGCTCTAGGGAGCAAGTCATGGCAGCAAGGAAAGCAGGTAAATGGGCGGTTATCAGGAATCTCCAGGTTGTTATCGTGATTCTCCTCCTCTGGTTGGGTGCCCCATTTAAAGTGTCAAGTGGGGCTCCCGATGACAGGCCAAGTGGGAGAGGAGTCAGGCCACAGGCTTATCTATCACAAATTCTCCCTTTGGAAAGAATGGTTCCCTTTGGTCTTCCCCTGGCCTTACGTTAGACGCTCTCGAGGTTGTCGACATTCTCTTCATTTTTGAGAGACACACGAGAGCCCGGTTCGTCCTCTCCACGTATTTACTTGGTTTTCTTTGGTTCTACTTCTTGCATGCACGGGGAGACTCGAGTTCGGGTGGTGTCGGACTCCTCAATTCGGTGGGGTCGCTTGTCTTTATAGGGACTCCCTCTGGAACTTTTGGGGATCTCAATGGTCGGTTTGATGAGTCTCGCATAGGTACATGTGGATTCGTATCAATGGATCCGCTCGATTTTCTAGGGATCTCTATATAGCAAGTTTATTACTTTCCTCCAGTTGCCTTCCTCTTATGCCATCCATAGCCCCAGACGGTGACCCTTTCTTTGACTTATACAATGTGCAAAGACTGATTCGCAGGGAGGTTATCGTTTTAGGCGATTTTAATGCCCGTCTTGAGACACCACTGAGAATGTAGTCCCTCTCCATGTGCTTGATCGGAAAGAAGATACATTCGCACACATGAGAGGATTGACCGAAGGTGTCGGCTTGGTCTACATAGGATTTGTGGATACTCCAAGATGGCCCCTCATCAGCCTGCCATATGGACGGTTCCTCTTCCCGGGAGTCTGAAGTGGGATGGTGATCTGCAATGAGTTCGGCGCTTCCCAAACTCACGTTTCTTCTGCCTTGGTGATCGCCCAATGGCGGGGCACTAGTGTGGTGGACTATATCCTTGTTTACCTGAACATCTCCCCTCTTTAGCTCCTCTGTTTTCCCATTCCCCTTGCCGACCACGCAGACTATACCCTATCACTCTCTTTGAAGTCGCCAGCCTCTCTACCACCACCGCCCCTCCTCCCCCTCCCCACTACCCACCTCGCATCTCCTTTCAGTTTGATAAAGGAGATTACGGATCTTACTCATCCCACATCCGCGACCTTCTACCCAGGGAGCCCTTTGAGTCTCTAACATGTCTAATGAGGAGGCCAAGTACTCATGCCTTTCCTCTGCCATGTTGGAGGCTGCCCTGAGATCCTTTCAAGCTCCACCACCCATCCCTCACCACTAATACTACTAAAACTTGCCCCATGAACCAATGGTACGATGTAGAGTGCAAATCCCTTCACCGTCGCCTTCGAGGAAGATGCTTTTACCCGGGCCCTCCTCCTTCCCCACTCTAAGAGGTTGCCTCTACGGGTGCCTTCTACAGATAAGAAGCAATCCTTCAACGAAGAAAACTACAAGATATATGCTTTCACCTCCCTTAAGACTAACCCTCGGTCCTTCGGCATATTGTCTTTCCCCACCACTCCCACTCCCCCACAACGATCAATCCTATCTCCATTTTTTCCCACACCTCTACCCTTTATGATGTTCCAGTATCTCGGTGTTATTGTTCTCGTGAGTATTTCCCGGCTAATTTGTTGGTTTGCCAAGACCACTTTTCTACATGCTCGGTTGGTATCAGATTGATCGTCTCCCCCTTCAAAGAGTATTCTCTAAATGCTCCCGGTCATCTCTTGCCCACCAAGCAAGTGTTGGGAGTCCATCAGGAAGGATATGTGCAGGAGCTTCATTCAAACTACTTGGGTGAACCCCCCTGGGGGTTTGCGCCCTAAGATGTCTTTTTATGCAGAGCACTTTCTTGAAATCAGAGATGGACTCATCATCCGACCTCAGTACACCTCTCGCCACTGGATGCATGCCCTCCGTATACCTAGGGCAGGGAAGGGTTTCGAGTCGGCTCCCCGAGACTTCGATGCATAGACCGATCACCACATTTATCGGGATAATAGACTTTGTAGGCTCTGTAGCCTTCATGAGGTGGAGACAGAGACTCATTTCATCTTCCGCTGCCCCATATACTATGAGATCAGAGGACGATTTCACTGTCTCTTCAGAGGGATTCAGACTCTCCTGGTCTTCTTCAGATATATCGACCAGCGGTGTCTTGCCCTCTACATCCGTGAGTCTTCTTGCTCCGAGACTAGATTCTTCATCCCCCTCGAGAGTCATCCCCACGAGACGAATTACAACCTTCTTTCCGTTCTCTCTCAGGTGGAAGAATTAAGCAATGGAGCCTTTCTAACCCCGGATCGGTGCATAGTCTCGACTTTCGTCCCGGTTGGACCTTCACACTTCCTCGATCACCGCCAGCAGTCCGGATGCACACACGCACCAGGGAAATCCAACTCCATTCCTCCCCGGGCCGCTTTGAGGTCGGTCTCGAGATCTCAGCAGGGAAGGAGGTTTTCGCCCCTCTTCGGGTTGTCATCCATCAAGAGCTTCTTTTCATCGGCCTCTAATGTTAGGAGGGTGTGGCTATTGTTCTTGATTAGACCTTGGTCCTCATTTGCTTGACTCCATTGCCCCCGCGTGGGGTATATTTCAAGTTTCCTTTTTCTCTTCTTCTCTTTTTTGTTTTTGGGAACTCGTTTTGAGTTGTCCCCGCTCGCACTTTGTATATTGTTTGGGCTGCAGTCCCATTGACCTACTTTTGTGGTCATTCGTTGGACATTAATATATTTATCTTATCTTATCTTACTACATGGTGTTACAAGGACATGATCATGGTGACTTCGATCGCAGGATAATTGAGTCTCTACAAACTCAGCGAGCTACACAAGCTCCTGGAATAAACTTTTCAATCCACCTCTCTAAGGTTCGATTTCAGCGATTTGGAGATGGGGCCGACATTCTCGACCATCGGTGATTCATCACCGCCGATGAATCATGTAAAAGAGAACCAAGTGGACCAATTGCCATATCCTTTGTTCATGGGACCAAATTTTTGTTTTGCGGTTCTTCATTCGACAACCGCAACAGAGTCATGGACTGTTGATTTTAAAGTACAACCTATGGCACAATCTATAGATGTAATGACTAAACATATGGGCTTTAGGAAATTTGTAAAATTTCGGGACAAACTTTGTCTTGTTTCCGGTTTAGTCATTAAGAGGGGTGTTAAAATATAGCGCTTTATATAGCATGTAAAGCTGTATATGTAGTTATGATACGGTTTGTAAATGTTTCAACCAAGTGTAACCACCTCCTATTATAAATGGACTCTGCCTATTTCATTTGAATAGTGCAGTTTTGTTTGCCTTCTCTGTATTCTTTCTTCTCTTTGCATATGCTAACACACCTTTTATACTATTGGTCTTAGTCACGGTGGTTCATGTTGGATTTCAAGGAAAAAGTTCCAATCCGCGAACTTCAAAGATGTCTAAAAAAATCGCGATTATTCAAAGCAATATTCGAATAAAAACCTAGCGTCATTAAAAAACCCTAGGAATTCGTGCCTAACGTCACGAGGAAGAAACCCAAAAATTCTACATGTCAAGACCATGCGATGAGTTTTTAAACTGTTTAACTTGGGTCGAAGGAATTTTAAACCTTTTAACCCATGTTTAACGTGGCCTGCGAGTAGAGTGGCGGCATCAAGGGCATGCGAGTTTTTAATATCTCCTCTTTCCTTGTTTATAATCATTTGACATTGATACGAATGCCATAAAAGATAGAATGTTGAAACCTTTGTCATCCTGCAGGTAACATTGCAAAGTTCAATGATCAAAAATATGCACAAAAGCTGCGAGTAGAGGAGTCCCGCCAGCTATTGTTTCAAATATTTATCATTTCGGAATTCTATAGTATTTACTCAAGTTTAGGTTTTTAAAATCTTTTGTTTTTTTGGGTTTTACGTTTAACTTTTCCTTTTTTAGGTTGAATGTATGATTATTTTATTAAAACTTTTTAGTTTAATTTTATTATTTAGCATTTTTATTTTTTAATATTTGAAATAATAAATTTAACATTTATAAAGATTAAAATATTAAATAAATGATTATTTTATTTTTATTTTGTGGATTATTTTCTTATTTTAATAAAAATTGCAAATTTATATTAGTCGAATTTAATCACGATTTTTTTTTTCCAAATTTTATCTTTGCCGAATTTAATCCGAATTTTATCTTTGTCGAACTCGAACACGAACATGAACCTTGTGACATAGCTCTTTGGTTAATACAAAAAGTCTTCAACTTTGTTCTCCTTTTGGCTGAGCAGTCAAATTCTCTGTATAACTTTGTATGGAACTCAAATAGCTCATGCTTTGAGCCCATCATAAACATCTGCCCTCATATTGAGCTAGTTTGTCAATACTTATCACATTAGTAACAAGTCCATACACTCCTGCATAGTTACCAAATCCGGATCTTTCACCGACCAGGAAAAATCTAGTCCGGTCGGCCTTTTTTCAAAAAAAAAAATCCTTTTTGTTTTGCAAAAGAGGACAACCAGCAACCTTTTATATTATTTACTATTAAATATATATATATTTTATATTATGTTATTAATTTTTTCATTGTATTTGTCAATTTTGCATATTTATAACTTATGTTCATGTATAATATGTATATATTTTGGACCGGATTTTTCTAAATTTTTCAAGAATTCTAGACTTTTGGATTTTTTTGTCCCCCCGAAGTTTGAACGGATCCAGGACCTAGGGACAGACCTAAAAACTCAGTCTAACACTTGAACCAGTAATTAAAAGCTATTTAATACAGTAACAAATTACAAGACACTTGTGAGTATCCCAACACTTCATACTCATGCCTCCCATGCTCTCACGAAGCTCACATGGCTCATACATACCTTTACTCCATCACTTCATACCATACCACCGACTAAGCCTCCAAATTGGGCCTCTTGAACATGCTTGCTTCACTGAATCTGAATTCCTCATCTCTTCGGCTCGAGTTCTCCTCCATCTTCTTCACTTCTTTACCATGGAGAAGGAATGGCAAGAAGTCCAAAAAGTGGCTCTCAAGTGGGAAAAAGGGACATTACATTGTACCTAGAAACTACATGGAGCAAAACCTTTGTTGCAAGGTACAAGGTGGAACAAAGAAGTGCACTAGGAAGTAGATAAGGCATATGTGAAATTCTAGAATTACAACCACCTTCCCTTCAACGTGGCGAACAGACGCGTAATGACGATATTGGTAACATCATTGATAATTGTAAGAGAAGGGTACAAAACATCCTCTCCAAAAGACGTAAGAAGGAGATTGCTCCAAAATGTTGTTGCAGAAATGTAAAGTCGACTCTAAAAGAACAAAAGAAGCGATCCGAAAGTTTGATTGTGTTGAGTATTTTGTCATTGATGTCAAAGGTACAACATTAGTGTTGATGGAAATATTGAGGTTTGAATATTTGTTTAATATTCAACATTACAACATTAGTGTTTGTAAAATATTTATCCATGTCAAAATTTGAATATTTTAATATTCAACATCACTAAGGAATCTTACGACACATGGCGGGGATGTGTTAGAGATATTATGACGCATAAGAGAATCTATTCGACTTATGACGCGTAAGAGATTCTATGACAACTTATGACGTGTAAGAGATTCTATGGCAGCTTATGACGCGTAAGAGTTTTATGACAGTTTATGACGCGTAAGAGATTCTATGGCAGCTTATGACGCGTAAGAGATTTTATGACAGTTTATGACGTGTAAGAGATTCTATGATGCGTAAGAGGAGTTACTCTTACATGTGTAAGAGAATATTTCTATTTGGAGCAAATATTTAATATTTGGAGAAAATTGGCCCATGGTATGGGCACATGGTTTTAGGGAAACCACAAGTGGTTTTTTCCCTCTCTTTCTTTCTATATAAGCAAGTGTTGTGTGCACATTTTTAGTAGAGCGAGAAAGAGAGCATTTTGCATGAGTGTGATATGTATGTGAGCTGATATTATAAATCTCTTAAGTGAGTATGAGTGTGAGAGAGAGAATATAGAAGGAGAAATTATCATTGATTTGTATTGCAGATTTTAAGGTGGGTGGTTCGGATTAGGGATTGGTGTCTCCAGTTGGTGCTTTGAATCGAGAGATTGCATAGTCAAGTGGTGTTTGCATTCAAGGGCTGAATTGGTGTTCGGCTTGGAGATTGGTGTCTTCGTGAGTGGGTGCTCACACTTTGTAAACACTATTTTTTTGCTGGATTTGGAAGTAGATCCAAGGAGTCTCTTTTGGTGGATGTAGCCCACACTTGGGTGAACCACGGTGATATCACGGTGTTATGTGCATTTGATTTTTGTGTATGCTCACATTTTACTTTCAGATTTGAATATCTTGTTAAGTAGAAAATTAATAAGTTGGAGAAAAAGTTTTTATTGTCGAATACTGATTCACCCCCCCCTCTCAGTATTCCCGTGCTTCTAACAGATTGCACCATTCTTTTGAATGGGTGAACAGCTAGAAGGAACTACACCCTCGTCAATTTTTTCACAACTTCAAAAGGTGAGATAGTTTTCTTGAAGTCAATCGATGCCTCTAATAACGTAAAGAATGCAACAAAAATGATCTTAATGATGAAGGAGGTTGTCTTAATAGCAGGCATCGAGAATGTTGTGCAAGTTGTCACTAACAAATGCAGTATCACATGTGGCAGCTAGGAGACTGCTTTAGGAGAGGTATCCATCACTCTTTCAGAACCCTTACACAACCTAATTTCTTGACCTTCTTGTGGAGGACATAAGCAAAATTAATTGGATAAGGCTAGTTGTAGAAGATGCCGAAACATCACAAAATATATTTATAATCACCCTTAGGTTCTCAGCTTGATGAAATATCACGCCAAGGGGAAAGATCTTATGCGAGTGAGTGTCACAAGGGTTTGCAACTAATTTCTTAACATTACAACGTATTTGTAGATTGTTGACACCATTGAACCAGATGTTTGTGAGTCAAGCAAGGTTAGAATCAACAGATTCAAAGAAAGTTGATGGAGCGAGGACTATAAAGACAGTTTTGGTAATACCTTTGCGAAGAGAGTTGCGGAGATCATTAGGGTAACTTCAAACTTGAATTTAGATTTCAAGTCAATTCCTTTATTTTCAATTTGTATAAGTATTTACTTAATTGTAAGTTTGTGACTTTAAATATTTGAACTTTGTAGGTGTCGAAACCTTAGGGGAGGGTTTTGCGCTTAGCGAATGAGAAGCAAAACCCAATGGGATACATTTATGAGGCCATCCAAAAGTACTACAAGGGGGATAGAGGCATATGGGATAGAGACATATGGGATAGAGACATATTTTATTTCATTTGGGAGATAATTGATCGGAGGTAGAACAGTATATTGTATGATATTTATGTTTTTAAGAAATTTAAGTATTTATTTAAGTTGATGAATTTTGCTGAGTCCTTCGAAGCAAAAACAGAAATTCAGAATGATTCAATGCAAGTGCGTGAGAATGAGAAAAGCAACATATTAAATGGGCTTATGTAAAAAAGGTACAAATGAGTAAATACTTGTTTGTGTGTTAAAAGTTGCTTTTAGGTTCGTGTTTTTGTTATAGCTTTATCATGTGTATTTTTTGATTAAAAAAATACCAGACTCACCAAGGCCAGACACGGGACTAGAAATTCTGGTGACACTCGGCAAGTCTACAAAATTTGAGGGTGCTTCAGACTCGGACCAGCAAGTCGTCACCAAGACTTGCTGATTCTGAGTTCTGTTGTTTTGATATTAAGATCATCCTTCATCATTTTGGGTTTCAAGTGGATCAACTGCTACTCTTAGGGTATGTGATCCGCTCTAGAAGCAAAAGTATTTATGACATTATCTACTGTATGCATGACTTAGGAACTTATTTTGTTGTCTAAACCAAGAAACCGCCATGCATAAAACTATAGTTACCAAATCCGGTCGAATCTGCACAATATCCGGCTGGACCCAGATTTTCTAGTGGGCTCAAATTAGTTCAGTCTGCGTCAGCCCTAATTTGGGGGGAAAAATCTGGTAGATTTTCACAGAAAACAGACACCCAACAACCTTATATATTAAATATTATAACATTTTACATAATGTTATTGAAATTTTTCATTGCATTTGTCAATTTTACATTTTTTTAAAAACACTCGCGCCCACACACACACACACACATATCAGACCAGATTTTTCCGAACTTTTTCAAGATTTCCGAACTTCCAGATTTTTTGCCCTCCCGAACAGATCCGGATTTCCAGACTTGGTAACTATGCATAAAACAGACTTCAGAGGTAACTATAGTCTACTCTTAATGGCTGACTCTAAAGGTAACCATCATGCATAAAGCAGACTTTGACATTTGCAGATATTGCAACTGCTAGTGTAAGTGTGGGTTCAATTTCTCACTGTTGCCAATTCACCTAAGATCACCAAGCAAACATTGAAATTTGAAGTCTATTATAAAGGCTACATTGATCACTTCGGAAGGTAAGCAAGGGCTGGTCTCTACAAATGAAGCAATGAAGATGACACAAAAGCATCATTATCAAGTACAAGACATTGGGCAGAATGGACCACCCGTGTATAATCTTCTGAATTTACAAGAAAGGACAGCAAGAGCATCCCCATGTAGCAAATGGTGAAAGCCAAGATCAGGTTGAGGAACATCAAAAAAATGCAACGCTCATGTTATTGTGTGGCAAGGCACAAAAGAATGAAGATTATAGACAAGATGAAAAAGGCACCCCAAAACCAACATGAGACCATGCCAGTAAAAAAGGAATAAGGATATTGAAAAAGTTATTATAACCGAAATTTGATGACCATGTTCCAATGGTGAGTCTTGTATTGAAGGCTCTGCAAAGAAGAATAAAAACCATGTTCAACCTTCCATAAAAATAAAGGAACGTGTGCCCATTGTGGAGTGTTGTCAAATTAGAACAATATTGATTGATATAGATGTTCACCCAATGACAATGTTTTTGAAGCATAGCATGAGTAGAAATCACAATCACAAATTCTAACCTTTTAAAATTACAACAAGAAAACGGAGACCGTAAATGTTACAGATTCGAAAGGCTAAAAATATGCCTTGAACAGGTACTGATACCATGTCAAATACTATGGATAATGCAGTGTCCGCGATATTAAAAAATGGATAGTCTAGCAAATCTTAAGATTATCAATGGATAGCAAGCCTAGACCATCTTTTAAATTTTCTTTGACATATTTCATTGAGCACTTGAGAAGATAGGTGCGAAGTTGGAGAATTTCATTCATAGATGTAACATTCTTTATGGATTATCAATATAAATCTGAATTCCTGGTCAATCAGAAAAATGTGTAGCAGAGTGGGAATGATCCAGCATTCCGTTGCTAACTGTGGACTCAATATGAAAAATTCTCAGCACAATTAGATTTCCATCAACCACCAAGTACTAGTTCTCGACAAGATAGCAATAATGCATGGACCATATGTTGGCCAGATTTAAGGCATCAATCTTGATAATATTAGAAACTAATAAGGCGGCTATCCTGCCCTCCATTAGACCATCCAGCATAATACAAATGCTTTGAACGAAAAATAGGCAACAATCAGCACTCATTACAAGCTAAGTTACCGCATTCGAATTCGTGTTCAAATTCGCCAAAGATAAAATTCGTAAAAAAATTGTTACAAAAAAATCAATGATAAAATTTGTGATTAAATTCGATTATAAGAAATATACTTAAATTAAATATATGATTTAAATAAATATTATATATAATATAAATAATAACATTAACAAATTAACTTTTATAATTTATAAAAATTTAACACTATAAAATTGAAAATGATAAAATATTAATTATTGATAAGTTTGAATAAACTATTAATTAAAAAAGAAACGATTTTATTAGATATTACAAAGTGTAATTTGTAAACCATATTAATAATAAAAAGCAAAACATCAACTAAAAACTTAGGCTTTTACAAATATTTATTAAATAAAAAATAGAAGTTATGCCCTAAACTTAAGTCGTGGAGTCTAACTGCTGACTGGCCTCTTGAACCTGCCTTCACCAAATCGCTTGAGCCTTGGTCCTTGGATTGGTGGCGGTAATTCCTACAGCTCAAAAATGGCTTGTTTGGCTTCTAGTTCAACAAAGGTTCACTGTCACACACAATAATGATTCCTCTGTGTTGATTCACACTTCAGATTCACACCATGAGTGCACAATTAAACTTCATGCAACAGGGACTTAAATGAGTGTAAATGGCGACAGTTGGCTGTTTATATAGGCAAACAACGACGAAAGTGAAATCTTAAACGTGCGGAACCCTAAAACACGAATTTCAACACTTTTTTACACGAGTTTTGAATTTTTACACGAATTTTGAATACAAATTTCAATAAAATTCACCATCTGTTAGCCGTGTGAATAAATTTGCGAATTCCAGCGATTTTTTTGCTGTGGTTTGAGATACGGAGAATTTCGAATTTCTGGGAGGTGATTACTATGATTACAAGAGTTCCTGAAAAGGAATGTACATACATGAGGTCATGAATGCCAAAAACGAGGATGACTTCAGAAGATCATAGATCAGAATAAAGAGATAACTATGAATCTACTGCATAAAGAAATGATCTTCTTTAAATTCCAATCTCAAGAAGCTACATAAGCTACAGAATGAAAACCCCTTAGCACAGTTGATTATACTGAAATGACCAGATGCTGACCTTAATAACATGGAACAAATCCTAGAGAAAGTGGGGGAGAGAGAGAGAGAGAGATTATATTAATGTCCACAGATGACCAAAAGTAGGTCAATTGGACTTGACGATACAGCAGTTGACACTGGAAAATTCTGGAAAGAGAATCCTAGAAGCAAAATAATAAAAGTACAAATGACAAAATAAAGCAGTGGGCAAATAATTCTGGTTGACACTGGAAAGTTCTGGGAAGAGAGAATCCTAGAAGCAAAATAATAAAAGCACAAATGACAAAATATAGAAAATTAACACATCTATTGGAAAGCATCTAATATTGATTTATGATTACCAGACATATGTCTATAAGCAAAGATGAAAAATTATGAAGTAAATAACCCAACAATATTAACATATACCTGGTCTACGTCTAGTTTCATAAATGTGACATTGGAATAGCTTGTGCTCAAGTTGTCAACGATTGGAGATTTTGTTCGACCTGTAAAATGATCAAAAATCAATCACATTCAAGACACATGAAATTTTATTGAGAATGTCAATAAAAATGCAAATATATTTCTATATTAGTATAAGGTAAAAATGAGGTGAGGAAGATATTGATTTACATATCAAAATGAATCTATGTAATTTTTTATTTAACAGCATTCACCTATAAAAGTATAAAAGCTGCATTCCAAGGATCATATCGTATTGAAGGAAAATAAATTCCCTTTCCAGTGGAAACCCAGGGTTCAAATGTGATGTGCACACAACGTTACATTTGATCACTTTATCAAACTTCACAATGTTGGATCTTATAAAACCAAAATATTTGTTATAAATTGAAATGCATCTACTCGATTTTGAGAAGTTAAATGGTGCACCAAATACCATGTTTTCTGAAAGCATGCCCAGGATCAAAGTATTTCATTCGACATTTCACAAGCTTGCATGGGAATGAAGAATGGAAATCTTCAAAGCGAACCTATTTAGAGTTAGAAAAATAAGATCAAAGGATTTCATTCCACATTTCACAAGCCACATGGGAATGAAATACGGAAATCTTGGACAAACCTACTCAGAAGCTATAACAAGTATTAACAATTAATAGGGAAATCTCATGCTAATTTCTGTGCATAGTTATGATACATGCATTCACAGGTTTGTTAAAATTCACTCCCTGCTAAGTAAGAATAAAGGATTTCATCTTGTTACTACAGATTGTCAACAAATAAATTAAATTTACCAATTACCAAGACTATCAACAACCTGTTCAAAAGAGATGTCTTGTGAGGATTACCGTTGCACCTTTTCAATTATGTGATGCATTAAATGACATATAGCTACTAAATAAGAACCCCAGTCAATGAATATGAATATTGTTGACTTTTTAGGGTCAAAACTTTTATTTGAATATCATGTTGAATTCAGTAGGAATAAGTTCAGAAACAGCCAATCTTGAGTGCATATCAAACGGTAACTATGACAAAATGCGTTCATCTGCAATTTAGAACTTACTCCTTGGTCAATTAAAAGCTTTTTTTTTTAAATGATAGCAAAACCACCTTTCAAACAAAGGGAACCGAATGCAAAAGATGTGTTTAGCAGGGTTCGCATATAAATCCACTTGACCTGGCTTTTTTGCATGCATTTAGGATGTCATAGGAGTTGGTATTTCTATAAACTGATGGTGGCATATCTAACCAAGACATTGTTATTCAGAGCATAGTATAGAAGTTGCAAATGAGTTCTAGTAATGCCCCATGAATTTACATAATGGATACACAATGATCATGGAATGCTAATCCCACAATGGACTTATGCTAGCAATAGATGCTGTAACATAGAAGTTGCCATTATGATCCCTTGTCATACATTTGATACTTAAACCCCAAAAATTCTATTATTTGCAGACAAAACTATGATAGAAATAGATGGGATATTGTAGAAAGGGAAAACTACATTATACATAACCTATTCTTTCCCTCAATGAGGCTCTGATATTTGGCCACAGATTTCTGGAAGCCATATGAGGCACTATTTGCATTAAACAAGCATGGCTTTTCTCGTTGATGCTTTTGGAGTATATATTATAAGCTTGACCAACATCTCATTTAGAGACATGAGTAGATGATGGTTGCCTTCTGCAAAAGATATTTGTCTATATTCTTCTTCATATGCTTCACCACAAACGGGCTATATATGTATCTGGATTATTTATTTGGTTTGAAAATTTCTTCAAGTCCTGCCTTCAAAGATTTTGGTTTCCACTACTAGACCTCTCAAGCCCAAGAAGGCATTTTATGTAGTGCATTTTCTCTGCACCTCTGTCTTTTCCTCAAAACCTCTACTCTAACTACATATTCTTCGATGCTCATCATGTCGCTATTAACTCTGTGTGTTTTCATGCCACTGCTTATGCTGTTAGCCTGTCTCATCTTGTTCTGGTCATTTTTACATCCTCTCTAACGTCACATAGAAAGACTATTTTCTCTTGTATCCTCTAAGAACCTGTCCTGAACTCACACTCATAGCATCCATGTGCCCAAAAAAGGTTCTTCCCTTGTGCCATTAACATGATAATTGCAAAGCGATGATGGATAGCTACAGTTTTCTCTCATCCACAGCCTATTTCTGATTCCTACTAATTCTAAGGGACTATGAATATCTTCTTTTGATAGAAACCCCCAACTTGACTTTTACTTCTAGGCATGAAAGTATCATCCATTAACTCTTTATGATGTTCTAGGCTAGTCACTTGGCAAGCTTTCTCTTCTCTTGTTTCCTATCATTAGTCCCAAGCCAGCCACCTATGCAAGTTTCCACTTCTCCCACTTCCTATCATCAGTTTATACCTGGTCATGTTGATGGACACATCAGGAAAGGTACAGATATGGGGGTCTGGCATGCCAGTACGGCGATTTTTAAATAAGCAAAATTAACAATATACTATGCACAATGTAAACAAAATAAGTTAAATAACCACAAAACATACTGATAGTTCAATGCCAAATGTCATGATATTCATTGGTTGAACATAGAACAAGTACATTGTGCAAATGTTACAATATATACACAAAAATCAAGATAAATCAGCATATTCATTATCATAAGCATATTGCTCTCCAAAGTCTTCATCAAGAACATCAACATCATCATGTGGTTCATTAGAACCACAAACAGTAGCAATGTTGCTCCCGCTAGCTCCGCCATCCAAGTCATGTGAAGTACCCTCTACCTCTTGGTCTAGCAATGAAAGGTGGGCAATGGAAACTTCCAAGTTCGGAGTCTCTAGGGTCTACATCCCAACACTTTGTCTCCCCTTGCTTGTACCCATACTGCTTGTGTGTTAGAAGGCATGGGTTGGAATGCACGAAGAACAAATCCTTTTTCGCCTTTTTCATCCCCAACTTGTTGCAGTTAACTGAGTGGATAGGTGGTTAGGGTTCAGCTTTTTAATATTATATTATTATTTGAAGTCGGTTTTTTTGGACCAAAAAATCAAAACTGAATCCATTTTTTACGAGTAAGCACAAAATTACATATATATCAATGTCTCTACCCATGTTTTGGATTAAATATAGCAGATTACAATTATTGAGTAAGTGTATATCTAAATCGCAGGCTTCCTTGGCTAAGCTGCAACGACAAGAGGGAAACCAATCCATCAAAGTCGCCTAGGGAGCAATCCTGACCCTATCCCTTTGAATCTCTATGTCAGATACCTAGAGGGATTTGTACCCAGGTGGATGGTCTAACAAACCATCATCCTCACCAGTTGAACTATATCAATTTTTTATTGTGGGTTCGTTGTAAACACTAACAGGGTACGACAGAACGTACCCAAGTACGTCCTTGGATGTATCCGAGTACATTCTGTTGTACGCTGCACATTTTTGCAAACAGCTTCACTCTCTATGCTACATTGAAGAAGCTAGGCAGAGATCCTTCGAGGCCTATCGCTGATTTGCATACTCCAAAACAGCCTTTGATTCGTTTCTCCTGCAATTCACGCAGCAAAAGGCCTTTTTTTAATCTTGGCAGCCGTAATATTGGGGTCAAATGAGGTGCCTACTCTAACATTGTTTGGGATCTACATTGAGAGAAATTGTATTGTATGGAGGCTTCCCATACAAGAAACATCTTTATTCTATGCAAAGTCTTGATCTTCGTGCTCCTTTGGCCAATAATGAGGTGCTATTAACCTTCTCACTTAGACGGTTTGCAGAAATTGTTGGACTACTGGCCCACATTTGATATCTTTCCATGTGAAGTGTGAACCTACTCTTTGATAGAAAATGCAAATGATACAAGAAACCCTAATTATCTAATGACGTGATCACTTAGTTATCCCCCCATTTCTCAAACATAGCAGTAACCCCTAAAACTAATATCAAGACCATGGCCTTAAGGACAAAATGGCCTCTAACAAAACGTTAGCACTAAATTGTCTCTATGTTACACAATTTGCCCTCCCTATTAGGAAGTTTTGTCCCCAAAGCAAAAAAACTCCAAAATTAAGCACATTCAAACTAGAGTAGTACATAAATGGTGTGAATTCTCCAACACTAACTCCTAAAACATAACTCCGCTTTTAGTACAAAGGAGAACCAGTGACCTCTAACTCCTAAAACATAGCTTCAAAACACTAAATAGTACAACATCGCAATAAGCACAAATGAGAATGGGGGGCTCTTTCTTAAATCCTTCAAGCCCTCAAGGAGAACCAAGTGACCTCTAACTCCTAAAACATAGCTTCAAAAACACTAAATAGTACAACATCGCAATAAGCACAAATGAGAATGGGGGCTCTTTCGTAAATCCTTCAAGCCCCTCAAACCTTTGTGATTCTTTCCTTAAATATGTTGTAGGTTTGGGTCCTTCCCAGGAAATCTTTAAACTTCGATGTTGAATCCTTGTTTGTAAGTCCCTTCCACATGATGCCATTAGGATCCAAAACCAACTTGCCTTCCTTTGTCTCACGAGTAGCTCTGTTTGAGTGACTATGCACATGCCAACCTTCTTTAAACACAACACGTGACATACATCATGTGACCTTCCTTTGCTTGGTCTGTCCAAAATATATGCACCTTCTCTAGTCTTCGACCTCACCCTTTTGGTTGTAATTTCAGCTTTTCCTTCTACTTCAAAATTGCTTGTTTGTATTGTTGTAAACAAACAAATACCATATGCTTGCAACCCCAAAATGGCATTTAGTCCAGTGCTGATCTGCTTCTTGCTTCATCCAATTTGTAGTTAATACTAAATTGTCCTTCAACATGGATGGTATATTTTGTATCTCTTGTAGGGTGTCAATTGTTGCAGGAACCTTGCAATATGGAGTACTGATCCTTGGGCAGTGGAGGTTCACATCCATACAATCAAATATTTGGCTAAATGAAACCATCTCACTCAATTCCTCTTATTGTCTTGTGTATGTATCCTTAGGTATTCTTCTAAACATATATGTACTAGCTTTATCCGTCATTCTGTTTGAGATTTGCAGGTGGTACTCATGTTAATAAGTGACCCCATTTATCTTAAACAATTCCTACCAAAGTGTTAAATTGGCCCCATGGCCCAAAGGATCCTGATTGGCTAAATCGAGCGGTGGTGGAAAGGCGGGCCCTTTTTGTGTTTTGATACATTATGGTCAAAAGCGGGAAGGCGAGTCCTTTTTGTGTTTTGAAGCATTATGGTCAAAAGCGGAAAGGCGGGCCCTTTTTGTGTTTTGATACATTATGGTCAAAAGCGGGAAGGCAGATCGTCGGGTTACTTTGGGAAACTTCAGCTTTATTTTGAAAAGAGTAAAGTTGTGAAAGTGGGCCGCAACTCCGTTGGGACCAAGATAAAACCCGCGTTGAAAAGTCAAAGCGGGGATGCGGATCGTCAGAGCACTTTGAAGATTTTGGTTTTGTTTCCAAAAGGGCATAAAGTTATAAAATGAGCTGCACGCCGCTGAAGCAGTGTATTGAATATGCGTTGAAAAGTCAAAGCGGAGAGGCGGGTCATCGGAGCACTTTGAGAATTTTAACCTTTATCAAAATAAAGTAAATTTGTAAAAGTGAGCCGCGACCGGTGATGCCTGGGTGTAGAGCCAATGTCGGGCCTATATCAAAAGTGAATTTGGGCCTACGGGCACGGAGAAGACTTTTCACCAAATAGGAAAATTGCACGGACTGGGGCTACAGGAGGTTTTTTGGCATTTTGCGTTTTTTCGCAAAAGCACGAAGTTGTAATTTTGGGCCCGCGGATCCGTTTTGCAAAACTTGTTTTTTTCGCCATTTTTGTATGAATTCGATGCAGAATTTCAAATGGGCATAACTTTCGATCCAGTGCTCGAAATTCAACAAATTTTATACTGTTGGAAAGATCTCGACCTCCTCTACGCCATGGAAGCATAAAATATTATTTTCAGGATTTGATGGGTGGGAAACTGGAAAACGTCTTTCACGCCATTAATATGAGATCCGATTGCTTCGACTACCCAGATTTGATTTGATCTGCCATCCTTCCTTCTCCAACACGCCAAGCAAACATGGAGAACCGACTGGATATCTTATTTGGGTGAGAATCGGAAAAACGTCTTTCATACCATTAATACTTGATCCGATTGCTTCAACTACCCAGATTTGATTTGATCTGCCATCCTTCCTTCTCCAACATGCCAAGCTGACATGGAGAACCAGACTTCACATATCAGAAAGGCGGATTTGCAAGGCATTGATGGTTGGTGGTTGAGCTTCCAAATCAAATTCCCTCCTCTTCTTCTCCTCTCTTCGCTTCATCTATAAATGTAAGAGCTTGGCTCATTGCAAAGGTGGTTGGATCCTGGTACTCTGTAAATGTAATAGATTCGAAAGTAATCAATACAGAAGTTTTTCCCTCCCTTCCTCTGCTATTCCTTCTCTCCTCGTCTAAAATTTCGAATCATCTATCTTTTATGAAAAGAAACTTTGTGTTCTTGTTAATATGATTTTGGGAACTTTGTGTCTGTGAAATTGTATCTGTTATAAACGCGAATGATTCCATTCTACATCTCCTTGCTCAATACGTATAAGGTTATACTCTGCTATCTATATTTCCTGAAAGTATTGTTATGTTCTTCCTCTCTCATCTCCTTAGTTCTTCTATTCTTTTGTATTGATGATCTTTTGGGCATATTATGTTTCAAAGTATCAGGATTCCTCACTTTGAAAGTTGTACATTTGTATATAAGTTTTGTTGCTTGCTTTCAATAAGGGAACCTCTCCCATAAAGAGGAGGGACTTGTTGTCCCCTGACTGTGGTTTATTAAAGTACCATTTTAAACCCAATGATTAGAAGAATGGCCCCTACTCCATGGTTGGAAGCACTTACAACAAGGATTTTAGGCTCAAGAATTACGGACTTCAATTGGCTAGCGATGAAGGCTTTTAGATTGTGATGACTTAAAATTTCTCTCTTCTTTAGTTCTCTCCTATCAAAGTAATGCCCCTTTTTTTAAAAAGCAAAAACCTTTCTTTTAATTGGTTAAGGTGAACTTCTTTTCTCATCATTATCGTTATGTTCTTTTTTTATTAATTTTGTCTCAATTTTTGTTGCCTCAATTAGGATTGGCTGGCGATGAAGGCTTTTAGATTGCGATGACTTAAAATTTCCCTCTTCTTTAGTTCTCTCGATCAAAGGAAAGCCCCTTTTTTTAAAAACCAAAAACCTTTCTTTTGATTGGTTAAGGTGAACTTCTATTCTCATCCTTGTAATAGTATTCTTTTTTAAGGATTTCGTCTCAAACAGTTTTACCTCAATTAGGATTTTTGACCTCTGGGTTGAGATGTAGAACTTACACACATTTTTTGTTAAAAGTTTTGCTTTGTACTCCAAGACTTGAAATTTCTCTAAGTATTCTTCTACAATAGTAGCCTTTTGGAACAAGTACATGCCACAATTTAAACCTTCTCTCTAAGTTAGCACATCAATGACCTTCATAAAGCCCTTTTAGGTTTTTATGGGGTCCTCTCTCCCCATCTATGGGTTGTCTAGTTGAAGGCTTTTCCTCCTAGTCAAAAATATGTTGCAGCTTGAAAGCTAATTTGATCTTGCTCAGCCATCTGGTACCCCGACTTCTCTTTCATAGTCATGGTGTGTAATCTTCATTTGAAGGTTGAAAGACGGTTTGAGAGATCCTGTGATTCCTCTCCCATGTATTAGTTGTCTAGTCTCTCTCCCCATGCATCAGTTGTCTAGTAGAAGGCTTTTCCTCCTAGTCAAAAATATATTGCAGCTTGAACACTAACTTGATCTTGCTCAGCCATGTGGTACCTCCACTTTTCTTTCATAGTCATACTGTGTAATCTTCATCTGAAGGTTGAAAGATGGTTTGAGATATCTTCTCCCAGTGTAGGGCTTATCTAATAGAAGGATTTTCATCCTAGTCAAAAATATGTTTCGGCTTGAAGGTTAGCTTGATCTTGCTCAGCCATGTGTGTACCTCCACTTCTCTTTCATAGTCATATTGTGTAACCTTCATCTGAACATTGAAAGACGGTTAACTCGCTGCTTTAAGGGTCATGTATTGAATGGGTTTGACTCATGTTCACATCCCTTCTAACTAGGGTTTTCATCGCATGCCTCATTAACCTTATAAATGCTTTGAGTATCTCTTGCATACCCTCCTTGCCACTTGATTCCTTTATCCGCTCGACATTTTTGCAGCAGATGTGTAAATCGATCTAAATCTTTGGTACCACCTTGAAGTGTTCATAAATGAGATTAGGAAAAAGGGCATCACAAATCTAACAATAATGCTTGAAAATGGAAAACAAAGGGGCATCTGCACTCCCAGAATGTATTTACACCTACGCCACTTAGTGTTCAACAAGAGGCCTCAACAGAGCAAATCTTTGTTTATCGGATTGATGGAAAATGCAAATGATACAAGAAAAAAGTTATGCATTTAATTACTCAAGGAAGAGAAATCTTAATTACATAATGATTCGATGGCTTAACTATGCTTTAACCCCTAATATATTAGTAGGATGACCATTGCTTTCGGGACAGAATAACAGGATCAGGTAATGCTAATACATGTTGTGTCTATGTACAACACAAAGACTGAAGTAATGGTATTTTTCATTCCACTTTCCAAAGGGAAGCAATTAAAATTGCTACACCTTACACGTACCTAGGAATGTAGTTGACCAACACTTCATTTAGCTTGGAGACAGTTCTCAATCACAGCTGAATAAGAGAACATTTGATGTTTACACCTAGCTAGGCATGTAGTTGACCAGCACTTCATTTAGCTTGAATACAGTTCTCGATTACAGCTGTAAAAGGGAGCACTTAGCAATGTTTGCAAGTAGAAACCAAATATATTATTACTTTTTACACACCAAACAACCTAGCTACATTGAATATGAACACTGACCAAAAAGGTTGGTCGGTGGATACACTACCTAAAACAGCAAGTTGGCCCACTAATGCCAAAAGTGGGTGGGCTTGGGCCCACTACCTAATAATGCTACTATTATTAGCATAGAAGTAAAAAGGCTCATAGCAAAAACCCGAAAAACATTGTTTGCAACTTCTTAATGGAGCCTTGACAAACCAAGAAAATGTTCATTGCAATTTGCATAGTCTGATGGAATGCATAAAGTCAAAAGTCAATTTTGCCTTCTTTTAGCAATTGTAGCATAATAAATTGGTAATTTTTTAAGATGTGATGGCATCTTTTACGTCTTCATCATTATGCTCACAAATTAGCTTCTATCTCAGACCACATGGCTTCTACTTGAATGCAATGAGGATTCAACACCTAGAGACTACTAACATGATAAACACTGTGTCAATATTTGTACTTCCTACCATTTTTTAGAACTAGAAATACATCAAAAAATTTAAAAGAATATATGGACAACAGATTATCAGGTTGAGATTCAATACCGGCAGTGTAGATGAAGGTTTCAAATGGCCTCAGATTAGATACTGAAAACTAAATGGCTAAATTTTAAATAGAAATAGTTTATAATTTAGCAGTGATAGTTATGATATTGGTCGATATCTTCCACCACTTGATTACTTTTTTGTTATTATTTCCTATAGGAGAAAGGAGTCATAGCACACACTTTGGGACAGCTACTAGATAAACGGCAATATGCCAGCAAGGCCATTAATAGAATATATGTTATTTTTGCAACTGTTGTTCAATTAAAGATAATTATATTTGTACTAATAAAGCTCTGCTAAAGGATAACCATAACAAGCATTTGTTTAAAATTGCAAAGCCTTTTGTATGTAATTGTGAAGTGAGCCAACAGTTAGATGGTTTTGATAAAAAAAAATGATCTGTAACAACGAGTGGTAGCACCAAGGTCATCCTATAAGGGTTTCCCTCAGATGCAGTCTAAAGCAAGTGCATTGTGGCTTTGCATAGGTTTTCAAAATTAGTTTCTGGTAAAAGGAATATCCAGATGGATGCTTCACTGTTTGCTGAACCAACTTTGATGAAGAGTTCAAGGGCATTACTGATATCTTTGGACCTAAGCAGTGCACTTCAGAATCTGGAGAGGACTTGAACAGGTGCATAAATGGTATCTGGTGCACCTATTCTCAGGAGGAACATTTGTGGTTTGGAAGACAAGGCGGAAAGTTTACAGTTCAGTAACAGGAGAGAGTTCAATTAAGGATGATTTCCATGCAGATGAAGGTCATTCACGGGTTCTGCAGTTTTAGCCTCAGGCCTAAGATGCTGGGTGTGGGTTAAGCTCTCAAGTGTCTCTTGACACCGTAGCATTCTGCTCTCCTCTACGGTTAACCTGTACTCTGGATTGTAGGGTGTTTTATGTGCTCAAGGAAATTCCAGTGGCATTTGGATACTCTTGGCTACTGTCTGACGGTATAGTCATAATTCAAATTTGAGTCATAATCTATAAATCAAGAATAATCCGATGGCTTTATTTAAAGGTACCACTTCTCTGGTTTTCTTCTTCCATGGTTATGAGGGTGGGGTACCCTCATCAAAGACTTATTTTATCAAAAATAAAATTCCAGGGCATTTTCTTCAGGAAGATGGAGTATCTATTTAATTAACTATTACATGTGGATTGATGAATATATGAAATGATGCAAAGCGTGTCCATTCAAAACAAGAGTGAGAATGGCAGAGAAGGTTTATTTATTTCCGCTGCAGGGATGTGGTGCTAAATTTTAAGTGGCTGGTGATCTATGAGGGGCAAGAAATCTGATTTCAGGAATTGCCACCATGGTGGAAATGTAAACCCTAAAATTATTTTTTTTGAGGGCACGAGAGTTTCCTATTTGAGACTTTGGCCCCAAAAATGGTTATAAGGGTATCAATAAAATTAGACATATGTGTGAATATTTTTCCATTGCTTTCTTCCATGATTTTGAGTTGGTATTGTCACCTTATATCAATGCTATGCGGGGACGCGTGCACACCTAAAGGACGTCTAGGACTTCCCAAGGATGGAGGGAAAGGGGAAACATCCCACCCATGTTTCCTCTTTTTGCAGGATCACTGTGGACGTCTCTGGGACGTCCCTGAATATCAGGGGACATCTCGGGGACATCCCCTTTCTGGCTTATCGGTTCCATCCCCGGGACAGTCAAGGGACATCCCCGACATCATTTACTTTTTTTTTTTGCTTTTCCATTTCTCCAGGCTAAATCCATTTCTCCAACTGTGAATTATCGGCATGATAAGTTACCCATGACGGCCATTTCCGATGCTATACTGAAACTGGTCTCCCCTGTGTCATCTTCACCTACAGTCAATACAGTCATCAATGGCACCAATGGAGTACAAGCACATAACATCAACTACAACTTGGCACACAACATAAACAACAATCTGGCGCATAACATAAACTACAAACTGGTGCACAACATAAACTTCTCCAAAGTACAGACGAACAAATGTTGCTCGACCCTTCTCTGTTAATGTTGCTGCTTGAAAAAATATTTCCAAATTGGAAGAAAAGTGACTTTGGATCTCGGCTGGAAGACCAGCCCAGATGAATATTTCCTTCCACGATCAAAAACAGATGAAATACCATTCTCTTCCAACAACCTATCCCTAGCCCTGGAGGACCTCGACATACACCAAGGTTTTGAAATGGCTGTTTCCATGAAAGAGACTTTGGAAGAAAGTGAGCTTCCTGCCATGAACGGGGAAACCAAATTATGTGCAGTCATTGGAATCCATGATTGACTACAGCACCTCCAAACTTGGAACCAATCATGTGAATGTTTCGGCATTAAATGTTCCTTAACGGTAAATGACGTCAGATATTGTCAATTAATCAATCACAATGGTTTTAAATTTATTTCAGCTTATGTAAGTCTCAAATGGTTTTATTTCAGCTTATTTAAGCTATGTTACCCCCCTCCCCCGAACCCTGTCAGAAACGTTTCCGAAACGGAAACTGGTACGAAACGTGCGAAGCGTCCTGAAACGCGTTTCGGAAACGCTTTCGGCACGTTTCAGCCGGATTTTCAATTTTAAAAGCTAAAAACTTAAAAAGAAGAAGCAATTTTTAACATTTATTGCTCCTAATCAAACCTTGAGAAAACAAAATGTTTAAAAAGGCACCGGGGAGGTGGAGAGGGCCGGGGGTGGTCACTCAAGCATAATCGATACAAGTATAGAGTTAAATTTGGCTTATTAATTGGCTTTATTGTCTGCCGCTATCTTGCATGAGTCAGAATGGTAATAATCCAATGTAACGCAACTAACTTTTTCTCTATTTTTAGTTAACTATCTCGCCCCGCCCCATCCAATGTAATGTAAGTCGAACTTCTTTACTATTTAAAGAGTAGCACTATTTATGAAATGAGATCTGTTTTACTGGTTTAGATTATTGATTTTGTAATGTTTGAGGCATGCAAATGCCTTGTCAAGCACTCGGTTTAGTGCTAGACTTAAGGCAGCCAGTTTTCTATATACAGAACAGATAAAGCTTGCACAAGCACAATGGTATTTGTAAACTTTTAATTACAAGATTATTTATAATAGACAAATACGTTGTTTAGTCTGACTTGGACTGTATGGAAGAAGGGTACAGAATGTTTTTAGCTCCAGTTGCATCCATAATGGTCTTGCTCAGGGGCTGTGGCTGTGTTTGCGGAGCTCTCACGTAAAATAAATAGGAAGTCCATTCGAGCAGTTCAGGAGCCAACACCCTGTAGAGGAAGAGGACGTTGTACCACTTGGGAATGCTCACCGACCGTTGTCCTCTGCACGCCCATGTGTGTGTGTGTGTGTATAATTATAATATATTGTACGGACGTTTCCGTAATGTTTCGTACCCAAGGTTTTTTTGAAAATCGACATTTCTGCATTTCGGACCCGTACCTGTACCCGTTTCCTGGCAACATAGTATTTAAGTCTCTTCCAAGTTATTTTATAGCTTAGTCACTTTCTTTGTATAGTTTAATTATTTATAAATTATTTTAATTAGCTGTCCCCCTGTCGTCCCCAAAATCTAGAAATTTTTTGCCGTTCCAAAGTCTTAGGTAACTATGCCTTTTACGGTTGTTTAAAAGCTTGATGAGAAACGTTGTAAAAATGGCACAATGTAAAAAACAATGTCATTTAATCATGTTTCAAATGAACATTGATGTCATTCCAATATAGGAAGGTGTTATTCATAGATCCAAGATCATAGCAATTGACTATTTTTGTTTGTTGAGGCATCTAATCTTAAGTATACATGAATAATAGGTTTTAATAACTAATGATTTTCGTGTTTTCAAAATTAAAACTAAATTTAAAACTCTTATAATATGGGTATACTCTAGTTAGCTTTTGTTTAACACTTAACCAATTTTAGTAAACAAAAAGTATCATAGAATAAACATTTTTCTCTCAAAGGGGCTGTGGTGTATTGGTGATGGGGGACACTCGTAAAGAGCTTGAGCAGTTCAAATCTCAGCTCGCCGCAATAAGGCTGGCCCAGAGCTCAAGCATGTCATGAGATTGTGGTGTAATTACCATGGGCTACATTCAAGCATGGCTTAGGTTTACAAATCTTAAATATGTCGTCCAAGCTTTACCCATACCCCATTAAATGCAACCCATAAACTCATCCTAGATTTACCAAGCAATAAAAAAAAAGTTTTGGGAGCTTTAGTTTTGTATCTATTTTCTATCTTGCTCAGATTTGCCCTTATGATAGCGACCAGTTTTAGGTTTGTTAGCTCCCATAGTAACCTTTTCAGTTTCAATGGTAAAGGTTACTTTTCTTGCACGTTAGTGATGACCTGATGCAAGGTCTTTGAGGACTTCCTTTGATCCTCTAGGTACTTGGCTCTTTGAGCACTTTCTTTGAACCTTTCAGTCCATTGTACCTTTCTGAACACTTGATATCCTTCTTGAACCCTTCTACGCGCTTTTATATATTAGGGTGTTCACCAATTGAGATCTTAGCCAAATAGAAAATGTTTTGTATTAATCGAATCTTGTGTTGGGAATGTCTAATTCATAAATGAATGAATTTTGTTGGTAATTGTTAAGTGAACATTTTGTTAGGCTTGTCACACTTGATGTCACAAAACATAAACAAACATGGAAACATGCATTTTTTTAAAGTTGAATTTGAATTCAGTTGATATAAATGAGTATTGAAAGTTCTGCTTATAATTTATTCTGAAAGAGGGCAGAATTCATTCCACTTTCTATGCATGAACAAACTGGACATATTTCAGGAAGGGCAGCCAACACCACTGTTAGGATTTCTGAACAATGAGTACAATAGGCAAATGGTGTTATTGTTAGATAAGAAACTATCCTCTCACCTTCCCTATCAATGTATCCTTTGCATCTGCAGGTCCTACTGCTAATAACCATACAATGATGTATGTAATGCTCTTGTCAGTGATAGATATAATGGAAATCTCAACAGCAAGACACTGTTATTTTAGATCTTCATACCTCTATGCTTTAAGAAGTGAATTTTGGATAAATAATTTTTTTCCCTAACAAAAAGAAAATTTGGAGCTACAAGAACAGAATAAAATTTAGAGTCTTCAAGTCTTTTTTGAAATTTCCCTTTCCTTTTGAGGGATACTAATGAAATATAATATAATAAAGAATTAGGGGCTACTTCTTCATATTCTGTCTATAAAATATGTGTGATGTCTACAAGGCTGTGGTTGATGGACCACTCTCATGGGCCTAGAACTACTCATATATTCAACAGTTTTGTGATAAAAATTGTGTTGGGCTTTTGCAGTGTTTGCCTTTGAAATAGTTTTCTTTTAGGATCACCATAAGAATATTTTGGGACTTAAAAGCTCACACAGTGATCCCAGAAGAAAACTATCACAAAGTTTTATGATACTTACAGTATAATATGGGAAGCACGATATGCTCGGCAGTTTAGATGATGAGCAGCATTGCTACAGAATCCCAAGGTAACATCACAGACTTCCATGCAATTGGTGATGATGAGTTGATTATTTGATGGGTAGAAAAAGTTATATTTTTAATAGCCATGACAGTTTGAACTGAAAGTAGAGTCTCCAGTCTGCTATATTGAAGCAACATTTTTTATGTTTTTTAATTTCCTCAATGTCAATATAAAAAATCCTTTACACTTGACCACAAAAAATCAAGACTTACATGGCTCACACCAAGCTGCAGTAAAGTAGGCAATTGCAAGGCCTTTGCCATCTGAAAAATAAACAACAAAATCCAATCTCAGATATTTTCTCCCTCTATTACACGAAAAATACAAAAGGATTCTCACACACAACAATACAAACAAAGCTAATAACCTTATATAAGCTCTAATTTGTTCAAGTAAACTAGAAAGGCATTAAAAAAACCTTGTAATTTGCTAAGGGCATTTGAGAATTCTGCGTCTGAATTCACTACCAAAACTTTTGATGAGCCTGCACATGATACACTTAATATGTTAGCAATATTATATGCATGAGGTTTTTCTTCTGCACTCACAATAGACAGCAAATAACAAGCATCATGTACGATTAGAGTATTTTCCAAGTAAAATGTTTGCTGCAGCCTGAATTTTGAACCCAATCTGGTGATTTTGTAGGGAGAGAGCTTAATTATGACCAGACACAGCCTTAGCATTTTTCAAGAACTAGGATTGATGGTTCAAATGGCAACGGAGAACATGGAGTAATTATATTGAAAACAATAACTGGACATACAAAAAAACGTCATTTTACATGGTATCATATTTTACAGGAAATGGCCATAAATTAAAAAATTTAAAAGCAAATGACTTTTTATCGGAACACATCGTATATTAACCAGTTAAGAAATGTTGATGGTTACAATAAAGGGATGGCCAGTTCGTATTCACCGCCCAATCTTCATGCCAGTAAACAAAAAACAAAGAAAATGACTTTGAATAAGGCCAACAATTGAAAAAAAATTGAAAAGCTTGCAATACCGAACATGAATCTTTTGGGAAAAAAATATTTATCTCCACAAAATGCTCGGCTATTTAAAAGGTTTATTTTACGTGTTGCAGTGCATAGAGCATGTCACTACAACAAGGAAATATGGATTTCCATCGAAGAACTAAAGTTCGACATGGAGGCAACCGACCTTCAGAGGATGTATTAAAGTCTACTTTTTTAAGCTTGATAGAGCTTTTTCTATTGAACTTTTGGCAAATGGAATTTAAGTTGGGCTATATTTCAAATGCAACTACTTCATTATAAATGCATCATTTATCAAGGGTTTCCACTTTCATGTCCAAAGATGTCGGCTCATTGGAGATGACTATGAGAGTGAACCACGAGGATCAACGGATTACGTGCACATCAAGGTTGTTGCACTCCAATAGAACCATGAAAATGCTCCAAGTAACCAGCAAGTAAATTAACCACAAGCAAATTGATCATGCAAAAGAGAAAGGGTCTACTCATACTCATAGATCAAAAAGAAGAGTACATATGGGGAGTGTTATGTAACTCCCATGCCTGGACATGTCATACTCCCATGATGGAGTGAGGAGTTACAATGCTAGAATAGCATGTAACTCCCATATGACAATGACGCATATGACAAGTATGACAGATTCTATGACGGAATCTGTCATATGTCATATAACTCCCTAATAGACCTATGACTCACCTAAGTGAGATGACTCACCATGTGTGAGGTGAAAATGCCCAATAAATAAAAGGCAAAAATATACCTCACACCAACACCCCTCTTCTCTTTCTAGCATGGAAAGCTAGAAAGAGAAAGAGAACTCCCCTAGACAACTAAGAAAGATGTGTCATATGGGTCCCAACAACTAAAGGCCTGATGAGGTACCCATGTACAAACCATAGTTACCTAAGTCTCGGGGACGGGGGATGGGGGTACAGATAAATGAGGTTTTTGGGATGACAAAAAAATTCCCAAATTTTGGGGACGGCAGGGGGACAACTTTTAAAATAATACATAAAAATTAATATTTCAATATTTTAACTTTTTCAATGACATTTAGGGATTTAAACTGTATTTAATGTATTTTAGGTACTTTCAAGATTATAATTTGATGTTCTTGGTAAAAATAACATCTTTTTAAAAGTAAAAACATCAAAACTTTTGAAAGATTTAAAAAAATTGGGGACGTCCCCTCCAAGTCCCCAAGTCCTCCCAAAACGTTTGGGATGTCCGAGACATCACCAAAATCTAGGGACACGTCCCCACGTAACATTGGTACAAACTACAATCTTTCTAGAAGAAGAGGAGAAGAGGAATAGAAAGCCCAAAGAAGATGAGTGGGCTGTAGACCTCACCCCAAGAAGAGATCGCAATTGAAGAAACTTGGCTTTAGTGAAGAGTTTGGTAAAGATGTCTGTAACCTGATCTGAAGTTTGACAGTATTGCAAGTCAATGATGTCTCCATGGATCAACTCCCGAATGAAGTGCATGTGTATCTCAATGTGTGCTTCGTCGATGATGTTGAACTGGATTTCGGCAAATCAAGATAGTGCTCAGTTGTCCACGATAGATGATAGTAGACCGCCTAAAGTGAATGTCAAACATGTCTCAAAATCGCCTATAACCAAATAGCTTCCGTGGCAACGTTAATCTACTCCATATTCTACCTCTGTAGAAGATATAGCAATCGTGTTCTCGCATTTATACTTCGACCAATTAAAATCCGAACCAAGAGAAAAGCCATAATCGGAGGCAGACTTCCGATGATCGAGATCACCGGCCCAATCAAAATCTATGTAATCCAACTAAATCAATCTTTGTCCCTCCCAAGTAATAAGATAAGATAAGATATTTATATTAATGTCCAACGAATGACCACAAAAGTAGGTCAAAGGGATTGCACAATACAATGCCAAAAGAACCAAGTAAGGAGACCCGAAAGGGTCATCCGAACAACAAGAGAGGAGAGAAGAGAAAGGAAAGAAGAAGGAGAAGCAAGGGCCACAATGGCCACAAGAGTGCAGATGGATGGAGCCGAAGAAGAAGCCCGGAAAAGCCCCATCTCTGACACAATCACCTAGCATTCGAGGCCCCGGGAAGTAGGCCGCGATATGCCATATGTATGTATTGAAACCATGGAGAGTTTGGAATGTTGGTGTCTGGGAGAAGGACGAGCAAGACGAGCCCTCTGTTTCCTCTTGGCTGACCGTGATCCATGGGGGAGGGCCCTAACTGAGTGCGATCATGAAAGCCTCTGGACTGGGAGGTGGCATCCCGAGTCTGCGGATCTGGTCTGGGAATCCATGTTGGTGTCAAGATGTCGCTTGGTGCCCCTCTCGGTGGGAGCACCGTAAAGAAAGATGTGATCTGTCAGAGTAGCAGTCTATCTGGGAAGAGACTGAAGGGTCTCATTCTGAAGCCTAAGAGCCTCCTGTAGGTAGAGAGCAAGACACGCTAATCACAATACCTGAAGAAGGCCGCAAATGACGGATGCTCCTGGAATAGGCAATGGAATCTCCCTCTGATCTCATAGTAGATGGGGCACCTGAAAATGAAGTGTTCCTCCGTTTCGACCTCTGGAGAGAACAAAGCTGGCAAATCCTCTCGAGCGGTCCAATTGGTGGTCCTCCACACGAAGTCTATGAGAGCCCACTCTGAACTGGCCTAGGGGTATGTGGAGTGCCTATAACCAGTGTCGGGAGATATACGTAGGCCATTAATAAGCCCATCATTGACCTCAAGGAAATGTGCAAAGCATAGAAAGCCATCTTAGGGCATAATCCACTCGGAGGGTTGATCCAAGTGTGCGTTGGATGAATTGCTGTAAATGTTGTCTCGATAATTTTGTGCAAATCCTGCTTACTCGGTAGGAGATGGGCAAGAGCGTCCAGGGAGTATCTGTATGGTGGGAGGCGGTCCATTTGAATCCCAGAAAGAGCCAAGAAGACGTGAGACTCTCGGCGTACCAGTAGCGAGAACAGACCATTGTGGTCAAAAAGAGCAATAGCCTCAAAGGAATGGTAGGCGAGGTAGAGATACCTGTCCCTGCCTGCAGAAGAATCTGAAAGTCCTCGGATGCGATGCAAAAGCAAAACAAGGCCAAATATAGTCTCCAGTCTAAAAGGGCGAGCCCGAACTCAGCCAAGAGGATATTGTGTGGAACTGTCTCTTTGCACCTGATGATGCGTCTGAGCATGAGGATCTGGACTCGCTCAACAGTAGCCCAATCAGAATCAAGCAGGGATGGCCCCCAAACCTCGGAGCCATAGAGAACCATGGGCCTCACAAGAGAATCTGAGAGAGACATCTTCGATAAGATGTCCTAGAAGTGGTGGTGGAAGCATTGTCTCTCCAAGATTGCCAAAGAGCCATACCCCTTGTTGATGCGGGGCTGAAGAGCAAGCCGAAGACTGAAATGGGGCCGATAAATAAAACTCCCAGTAAGTGTAGGAGTTGGTGATCTCAATCTCTTCCCCTCTATAGAAGAAATGGAAGTCAAAAGTCTTCAACCCATTGAAGATCATGACCTTGGTTTTACCAAGGTTAATTATCAATTGTTTGTGGTCAAAAGAGGGCTAAGGCATTCATTGTCTTTGAAGTCCCTCCGCGGAAGAGGCAAGGAGGACTACATCATCCGCGAAAAAGGAGAATGTAGATCAGCACCTGGTGAAGAAGGCAACCATCCCCCTCTTGGATATGATCCTGAGAAATTCCTCCAATTCATCAATATAAATACCAAACAAGGTAGGCGAGAGGGGGCAGCCCTGTTTAACCTGATGGTGCTCTGATGAAATCAGAAAAACCGGCAGCAGTGTGAAGGCGGCCCAAAACCTCCTCGTACAGGCGCATAATGGCGGCAAGAAGAGTTTCAGAAATACGATGTCTCTAAAACGCAAAAGAGCTTCCCGTGGCACTGAGTCAATGAATGCCATCAGAATAAGTGCCACGAACATAGTGAAGGATCCGCTTAGCTGCTTTCCAGTACAGCTCATGAGGCTCCTGCATGAATCTGCACATAATGCCAACAGCGAACAAAAGATTCGGCCTGGTATGAGTTAGGTAGATCAAGCTCCCCACCAATTAGCAATAAAGGGTACCATCGACTAAGGGAGTGGAGCAGTCAATTGCTAACTTGACTCCGAAAAGGAAGGGAACAATCAGACATGTGAAACTTGGCTAGCAAATCAAGGGCGTACTTAGGTTGAGCAATCATAATTCCCTAAGTCAAATTGGGTAATTTGTATCCCAAGGAAGTAGTGAAGCAAACCTAAGTCGGTCATGGAGAAATTGTTGGCTAAGGTAGTCTTCACAGAATCAATGATCGAGGAAGAGCTACCCGTAATCAACAAGTCATCGACATACAAAACAAGGATAAGCATGGACTCATCTTGCCGCAAAATGTAAACATTTGGGTCAAAGTGACACCTAGTGAACCCTGATGCAAGAAGAAAGGAGTCCATCTTGGCATACCAAGCTCGAGGGGCTTGTTTAAGGCCGTAGATAGACTTCTTAAGTCTGCAAAACGAGGAGGAATCTTAGACATAATCCGGAGGTTGTTCCATATAGATTTCTTCCTCT